>JAQZBX010004421.1:0-60393 GCA_029593785.1 Cabassous unicinctus | reverse complement strand
GGCCTCTCATATGGTAAACGGGTGCGCTATCCATTGCGCCACAGCCGCTTCCTGCCGTGAGGTTGCTGCATCAGCCCACCGCACCGCTCAGGCCGGCGTGCCCTCACAAGGAGGCCTCGGGGCGCGAACCCGGGCCTCCCATATGGTAAACGGGGGCTCTATCCACTGAGCCACACCCGCTTCCCTATGCTTAGCTTTTTAACATTCTAGTTGCACCTTCACTGTCTTCTTTTTCACATGAAGTTTGGTAAAGATGTTAGGACACTCTTTCCCCTTAAATGGAAAGTGCTAACTTTCATATTTAATATTTATGACTCTTATAATTACTCTTCTAAGAGATCCACCATACTAGAAACTTCAGCTCTTGGGTTAATAATCCTGCATTTTAATGAGATCTGGTAATTAAACTTTGAAGTCCAAGACTTCTTTTCCAAAATTGTAAATTGAGGTTCTTTTTTTATAACTATGTAATTTCAATTTCATGTTGAAGAGCAATGAAAATTTGCACACTAAAGCACAACTGTAATTTTTAGAGGGAAAAGTCAGTAATAGAAAAGGTGATTTTTTTCAGGTCACTTCTACACAATGGTAGTCAAAATACAGTGAGAAAAGTTTTCTTCAGAAGGTAGAGAATCAATGTATTATTCACCTTGAAAAAATAGCATACAAATAGGAAGACCTGTGGGAAAACTTGGTTTACTGCTTTTAAAATGGTTTTGCCAAAGCCCAATCTCACTAATATCAAGGTGGAAAATAGATATTTCAGTAGCTAGCTTTCCTCTAAACAGGTAACGGAGCCACTTTGACATCTACCAGAACCATAGAATTTTGAGTCTGAGTAGCCTCATTCTCTACCTTTTACATATTAAACTAATTCCCTGCTGTTCGTTGACCTCCCCGATGGCAGGTGTCTCTACCTTTTTCCTCTAAAACCCCCAGGTATATTCCTGAATCTCAAGATTTGGTGGCAGGTAAAGTTTCTAGGTTGTAAAATTGTGCTAATGCCCAAGAAAAGTTTAAAATTTCAACATAGTTTATTTTGAGGGCAAAGATGTTGAACACTCCATGCTTCAGGCTTGTCTTCTGTGAGCAATCAGGTCCTCTCCTTGGAATGAGGGGAATGCTGGAGTCAGTGGGGCCTGGAATCATCTCAGTGCAGCCGGGATGCTGCTGCTTACAGTATTGTTTCCTTCTATTACATGGAAGATTATAAAAAACTTGTGGCAGGAACTCTAGCACAGAGATCTTCTCTCTCCCTCTTAGCTCCTATCATAATGTCTTGCAGGTGATATGGTGCATAAGCTTGCAAAAACACGTTCCAAGAGCTAGGTGCCTGGCTTTAAAACTTGATTACGTGACCTTGGGTAAATTAACTTTTCCAAGCCTCAGTTTTCTTCTTTGTAAAATGGGGGATAATAATAGTACCTTCACTTATATAGTTATGCTTAAATAAATAATATAATCCATGAAAAGTGTAAAGCATAGTGGTTGTAAGCATTTGATAGAAAGTTGTTGTTAAACAATAGTAATATTAACTCTGCTTAGAGATACTTGATGTATTGAAAAATGTGTATTTCTTCAACGGGTTTATGCTTCTCAAGGATGAACATGTATAATTACCAGCTTTATCTTTTGGTTAGAAACTGTTGTTGTCATATTTTCCAAATGTAAGTATTGGAAGGATTAGTTGGCACATAAGAAAACTTTGGGGAAGTCCATTTTTAACCAGCCAGACAATTGATAGCAATCTCACCAAAGTCTACAATGGAGAATTAGATGAAATCAGTTTCATAATAAATAGACTCTATTTTTCCAATATGAAGCAGCTTATCTCTCTAGACAGTTTGCCAAATAAACATTACTTTTTGAGGTCAAATTCTAAAAGACATACCATATTGTGTTATCTTCTCCTGAGAACAAATGCTTCATTTCCTGGAGCAACTACAAGATCACTTCACAGATTATTTACCTTTTGGGAGAGTTTTTCTTGGAGGATGAGATTTATTTTAGAGAAAAATTAACTAAAGCAAAAAATTCTACTTCAGCAGGACTGAATTTTTAAATTTGCTTAAAACTAATGTCTTGTCCCTTAGCATATTTTTGAGGTCTAAAACTAGATGACTGCAGCTTTGTGGCTTTCTTATAAAATGAAAAATTAAACAAAATAAAACAAACCAAAAAAAAAAAAAAAAAACCCCACAAAGTTTACTCCATCCCATAATTTCTCATGGTGAGTTTATAATATGATAATATGATTTAGAGTCAGACTGGACAAGTTTATATTTGAGATGAAAGCCTCTTCAATTGACACTTTTAAGAGGAATATTTTTTAGGCTTTAATTAATAATTAAAAATTCACTAATTCATGGCTTCTAATTATTCCTGTTAATTAGGTCAATTGAAAAAATAACAATTCCCATAGGATGCAAGGGAAAGCACAAGCATGTACGTTTACGCAAACATTAATTAAGCATATGGAAAAACACGTCAGCATTTTTAAAAGGGAAATGTATTTAAGAAACACATAATTTCTTAAAAGCTTACTCATGTTGAACCACTAAGCAATGTCGTCAGAAATTCAAAATTCAAACCACTAGAAAATTGGGTCTGTGCCTTCGGTGCAATGCAAAGTGTCAAGCAAGCAACTACAAGCAAAATCTGTACTTCAAATGAGATTACACCATGATAATAATAATGATGATGACTTGTTTTTATTATAATGTAACCTGAATTTTTCCAGGCCTCACCAGCCTGTGGATATAAATGAGGCCTCCTTATTAGTCATTATTCAAATTACTCTGGCTCATTGCCTCTACTTGTTTAATAGGTGCTCTGAAAAGTCTTCCTCAGTTTTCCTGGAAGTCCCTAGATGTGCTCACCAACAAGTTTGCCTAGCTGTATCCTGCTGCCACTGTGCTACTGACGGTTCTCTAGGGACCATAGTCTTATCTACTGTCCTTGTCTGCTGTTATCTTCCTGGCCACTGCTGGTACCTACACTGCTTTACAAGTTTTCATTATTGAGGCACTGAGCCAGTGCTATGCCCAGAGTCCTTGACACTGAATGACAAAGTGTAAAGAGAAGAATGACTCTTTCCCCATTGCATTATTCTCTACAAGCAGACACCCACAGTGGCCTTGCTGTGGAACAGCTCTTCCACAGGACTTTCCTGTTCTACATGGGATGCAGACAGAAATCAGATAGGGGCAGGGCCAGGAGACAAATCCATGTAACAGTTCCCTTCAAAGATTGTGCATTTCTTCTAAGTCAAGATTCTCATGCCAGGCTCTAGTTTACTCAGTTTTCCCTGAGAGCACTTGGGACATCATGTACATTGAACTTTGGACAAGTCCACGGTACCAATTTATTCAGCCTTCATCATAATGATCATAATAGGTAACACGCAGAACATAGGATGTGCCAGGACTTGTTACAAAATTCACTTAATTCTTATAACTCCATGAGTAGGTAACTCTCCACATTTTCAGAAGAGGAAAGTGAGGCCCAGAAAGTTAGGAAGTGGTAGAACTGCCTTTCAGGAAAATCTGAATCCTAAATTTGATTCAGCATGGAGAGTCCATTAGAATAATAGTAGTAGTTACTATTATTATTAGCTCCTCTATGTTTCAGATGCTTTATAGATTCTATCTTATTTAATCCTCATGACTTCACCAAGAGGTATAACTCTCACTGCATTGTAGAGGTAAAGAAACAGGATGAAATAGAATAAGTAATTTTCCCAAGTTCTCCTAGCTAGACAACAGCAGAGTCATGATTTGAACTTATATATGTCAGATTTTAAAGCTCTTTCTTAGTTGTGAAATCCTCACAGAAATTATTTTTTCTGCCTTTATACATACTTTGAGATTAGAATTTGTCTTCTTCATTCATGTCTTAGTACAACTCTTAATGCTGCAACTTACTGCTGGGTGTTCTTGGACAAGTTACTCAAGTAGTCCAAACTTCAGTTTTTTCACCTGTAAAATAGAGATGATAATAATAGGACCTACCTCATAGGGTTGTTGTGAGGATTCAGTGAGATTATTCTTCTACATAGATATTGATATTATTGATATTGATATATTCTTGTATCATAATATTGATATTATTGAAAAAACTAGACACTGAGTAGTATGATGCTAAAACAACAAAATGCTAAATATCATGTAGAAAATCAAAATCATCTTGGAAATCTTTAAAGAAATTTCCAAATTTTAAAACTAAACAAATGGTTATCTTTAATGTTAGTTTCCATGCAAAGAAAGCAGTTCTTTACAGCTAAAGAATGGAAATTCTCTTCAAAAGTTAGGATCGGAAAAGCAGGTCCGTGACCCTGCCTCTGGCAGAAAGACTGTTCAAATAATAGTTCTAAATAGATTGTGATCCTTGTGGATGCGGAGGTCATATGCTGAAAGGAAGACTTTGTAGATAACATTTTTACTAAATGAGGAGAGGCAAGATATCTCCTGTGATCTCAAAAAGGGAATTTCAGCAACTCTAGACTTTTTGATATTTGAGTAGACTTGGAGAGATTCTTTACATTACTGTGAAACCAACCAGACATGAATAGAGAAAAACAAAGAGGCAAAATTCACCTTTATCCTTTTTGCTTTTTCTTTTCAATTTCTTTAATTATCTTCTTAAATAAGGTTGGCAGAGACTTCATCATTCATGAAGCTATGAACACATAAAAGGAAGAGTCTATAATATGAGTGTGTGTAACTATGTAGTTACCAGGAAATTTGGAAAAAAAAAAACAAAACAACCTGTGAATAAATATTATGATGAACTACTGTCTACAAAAACCTTGGCATGGTAGTGTGTTTATTTATTTATTTAGCCTGTATTACATCATCCTCTATAAATTGACCTCAAAGCAGCTATTCAACTTTGTCTCCAACTATATGTTACACAATACCTTTCCTCTATTCTGGCTCTCACCCATTTCCTACAACATTCTATTCCTTTTACCTAGGATATGATTTCTGCTCAACTGTTCAAAAGCCAAAGCTCATCAACCCTTTGAAGTCCAGTTCAAGTCTCGATTCTCCTAAGAAACTTTCTTTGATTACTCTAAGCACTCTATTAAGTAGGAAAAATATAGACTGTGAGGGGAAAGTTGTCTTGGTTCAAATCCTAAATTTGCCATTAACTAACTTATCTCACTTAACTTCTCTGAATCTCAGTTTCCTCAACTTTGGAATAATCATGCTTTATAGAATTTTGTCATTCTTAAATTTAACAATTTAATAAATATTTTTATAATTGACTTCTTTTTATAATATTTTATTATTGACTTCTCTTGGCTCTAAACTTGTATTTTACTTTTAATTATAAGAACATAGCTTAGATCTAGGCTACCAATTTTGGACAAGATGGACTAATATATATCAAACCTCCTCTTGAAAGATGATAAATTTTGAAAAACCATATGAAACAAATGTTTTCAGGCATTGGACAATATATAATGCAGGACTGTGATCAATGACAGAAAGGATATGCATGGGTTGAACTCAATACTCACCCAGCCTGTTTCCCTCCGGCTGCTTTCAAAACTGAAGTACCAGAGAATGAAACTCACAGAGAGAGCAGTGGTCTTGTGAGATCTAGAAACAGTAACCAGAGTTTAGACCATTGAGGTGGCTGGAATTTGTGAGCTGGGTAGTGAAGAAGCAGGAGAAAAGCAGAAAATGTGCTCCAGGAATCTTGCAGTACCCTTGAGTCTTTGTTAAATATTAAGATATATACACATGTGATCTGGCATAGAATGTGTACTGGGGTGGGTGAGCTGAACAGTGGGATTTTAGCAATTGCGCTGTGCTAGCAGACTTTGGAGTTCCACTAGCTGGAGTGAAACTTGGGAATTCAGCTGAGTCTCCAGAAATTCTATGCTTTAGGAATAGTAAGGACTGCTCTATACGCAATCTAACAGAAATATAAAAATAATCCATCAGTGAATTAATTGGCTATCACAGCAAAACTTTAAACTCTTCAAAGGAAGACAATAACATTCAGAATCTTCACAAAATCTCTAGACATGTGAAGAAACAGGAAAATGAAACCCATAACCAGGAAAAGGCAGTCAATGGAAATTGATGCAGAGATATCATAGAGATTGGTGTTAGCTAACCAAGATTTAAGATAGCTATTTTAAATTTGTCCAAGAATTTGAAAGTAAAGATAGATGTAATAAGTGAATAAATGGAGAATCCCAGAAAATTAAAGAAATCCATAAAAAAGAATTAAGTGAAAATTCTGGAATAAAAGTGCAAAATCTGAAATAATAACAGTTGGATGGGCTTAAAAGCAGATTGGAATTGAAAAAGAAAAGATCAGTAAATTGAGGACAGTGTAAAGAAACTATCCAAAATGAAGCACAACAAGAAAAAAAGACTAAAAATAAATAATGGGTCCTCAATGACTCTTTGAGATTATATCAAGTGTTCTAACATACATGTAATTGGGGATACAGAAAGAAAAGAAACAGGTAGGCAAAAAATGAAGAAATAACAGCAAAAAAAATCTACCAATGTTGATGAAAAATATCAACTCAAAGATCCAGGAATCCCAAAGATTTCCAGGCAGGATAAACACAAAAGAGACCACACCCTAAGGCACATATGGTCATATTGATAAAAACTGAATGTAAAGAGAAAATCTTTAAAGCATGTAAGACAAAAAGAGAAATTACCTACAGAGGGTCAGAAATAAGAATGAAAATGGACTTCACATAAAAAACAAAGTAAGATAGAAAACAATGGGACACCATCTCTACAGTGTTGAAAGAAAGACTTTCATCCATCTTGAATTCTATGTGTAGTGAAAACATTCTTCAATGTTAAATGTGAATAAAGGCATTTTAGGTAAACAAATGCTGAGAGAATTCATCACAAGCAGGCCTTACTATATTAAAAAAATACCACAGAAAGTATTTTAGAATGAAGGTTAATGATACTAAATAGAAATTCAGATTATACAAAGGAGTGAAGGAAAAGATTTATATCTTGTTTGGAATGAGGCATTCCCACAGGTGTATGTGTTTATCAAATTCATCAAATTGTACATGCTATGTAAATTACACCTCAATATTAAATTCATGTAATTTGAATAAATAGATACACTGTATTTTAGTATGTTTTAAAATAAATGTTGTTTTTTTAAGTATGTACATTTAAAAAGACATAATCTAGCATCTAGGTGTTTTGTGGGTATTCCAGACATTTTAAGCCATGTATCTATCTGTTTTAACATAGCTGGGAATATAGCACTCTAGTTACAAAATAAATACTTATTGCTTGATAAGGAATTTTAAAAATCTTAACATAGTTTGTGTCACTTAGAATCCTATTAGGAATGTGGATTAGTGGGGAAGGAGAGGAAGAGGGACCAGGTTTTAGACAAATTAACAAATAAGGCCTTTAAAATTTTAGAAAAATAAAGTAGAGAAGGAAAATGTAAGGTCATTTTATTAGGTGGCAAGCATATTAGGGAATAGGGTGAATGTCTTATTCATGTTGGGAAGTTTCTATGTCTAGTATCACTTGGCAAATAGAAGTTTAGTGTTTTTTTGATGAATTGTTTTCTATGGTAAGCCCTGTTTAGGAAGGCCAAATTTATATTTTAATTATTTTTGCAAACTTTTTTTGTGTGTCTCTGAATAAGTTATTTAAATCTTAAATTGACCCTAAAAAGGCAGACCCAGGTATGAAGCAGGGAGACTTAAATTGCATATTGCTAAGAAATGCTTCCTAATAATTTGGTTTCTCATTCAAGAGTGCGCCTCTAGCTTATCTTCATTTTTGGAGAAGTTGAAGAGTTAGGACCAGTTCCTTGCGATTGGCCTGAAGTTTTCTCCTTTCCTGGTATCTGGTGTGTGAAAGGGTCTTATGCACTGATACACATGTTCATGTTGGATATGGTTGGAAATGACATTGGTTCACATGATTTGAAGTTATTTTCAGTTTTCTCTTTCATTTACTCACTACATGTTTATTGACAAGTGAGCTATAAACAAGATAGTGTGCTCAGTGCTAGGGTCATAAAAAGTGAATAAAGGAAGATTCCTGCCCTCAAAGAGATTATAGACCATTAAAACAGGATGAATAAGGGAGCAGATGATTATAATTATAATCAATTCTATTATTCTTTATAAATCAACGTCTGTTTTTAATAATTATCATATACAGGGCATCTACCAGGTACTTTACAGGTATTATTTCATTTATTTTCTCAAGGTAAGAATTATTCTTTTTTAGATAAGTAGAAACCAAGGCTTTGAGAAGATGTAGAGCGGGCAAGTGGATTCAGGCTTGAACCCAATCTGTGAGACTTCCTAGTCCATGATCTTTCAACCAGAGTCCACTACTATCCAAAATGGACTTCCGTCAAGCTGCTCAGCCAGTAACACCAATGAATAATTTTGCAGCCATGCTCAAGGTAAAAAACTTCAAAAGAGCCTAAAGCTCATATCTTGCTTTGGTGATTTTTAGTTTTTATGCTTTCTAAAGCTCAGATAAATTAATCATCACCAAACAGAGAGGGGAAAAAAAAGTCAGAATCATTTTGTGTCTGTCATATGTTTCCATTTAAAGTTGCCTTGTTAAGAGACGGTGGTGGTTGGGAGCTACATACACGTGGTGATTTTGCATGTTGTGTCTCATGCTGAGCCTGTGTTCTGCTGTGCTTGCTGGTTAGCTGAGTCAGCAAAGGTTTTCTTTGTCCCAACCCTAACTCTGTGGCAATTAGAGTAGGTGATTGGCTCAGGCACTAAGAGCCTCTTGTGCTAGTCAGTGCCATAATCATGTGTTGCCTCTATTATGTTAAAAAGACTGGGCTAAATGCTGGGCGGGCTACGGCTGTGTGGTCCCTTGCCATCCTGCAGCTAACTTTCTGGTGGAGGTGACCCTGTTATGACTATGGATCCAGGTAAGGGTGAAAGAAATCAGAGTGCAGTGCTATAAGAAAATACCTTTGACAAACCCAAAGGAGTACTCTGGGCATGGGAAAACAGACTTCTTGGTAGAAGATTGAAGAAGGGAAACTAAATTTATCTATTTAGCTTTATTAATCTATACAACATTTCTTTACTCCTCAACACAACAATGTGTTTGTATGGGAGGTGTATTTATTATATATATATATTTTTTAATTTGAAAAATAACACAAGCATAATTAAAATTAAAACCATATTAGAGAACAGACAATGAAAAAGAACTCTTTACCTTATCTCAGATTCTCAGTTTCTATCCTCAGAAGCAACCAGAGTAAATGTTTATTGCATATTTTTCCAGTAATTTTCTATTTAAATGTATCTGCACTTATCTGTGTATGCATCCTGTGTATACATGTATGGGAGCACACTAAACGCACTGTACCGGACCTGACAGTCCGGTACCGGACCTGAGATTCTTTCTGTGACAGTAAGTAAATATGGTTTCAACTCTTTTTGTTTTTAATAGTTTTCAATATATGGAGTTTTGAGGGATTTCAAAAATAGTACCCCTCTTCCCTGCCCTCAGGTTTTGAATGAAAGCAAATGGGTGGCATATAGAAGCCACAATAGCAATTCCACTTTGGATAGAGGCCAGACTAGAGGCTGGGGTTTTGTGCAGCTTGTCTAACAGACTTGTTAATACTGAACCCATTAATGTAGAACCCATCTGTGTAACCTAGAGCTGTTTCCAAAGGACGAAGCTGAGTCAAGAACTCCCTGTTATTCTTCCCAACTTACCAATCAGATGTAATCTACCTTACCAGGGTGGAGGGTGGAGGGTGGAGTGATATTTAAAATATCTCTTTCCACAGAATTCAGGAGTGAGGAAAAGTTACTCTTCTCTGACAGCATGGACAAAGCATCTTAATTTAGCTGGTCCCCTACTAGTGGATATTTAGGGACTTCCATTCTTGCTATTGGGACATTCATTTTTGTTGTTGTTTATAAGGGAAATATAATTTCTGTGTTTTTTGCCATTATTAATTTTTTATATGAGAGACAACTGAGGCTCCAGGTGGTTAAGTGTGCAAGGTTACATGGCTTGAGGGGAGTAGAACCCAAATTCTCACTCATATCAGACTTCAGATCAGACTTTCCGTTCAAGTCCAGGGCTTTTTCCATTTTCCACATTCCCTACTCTTCACACAATTACTAACATTTGTAACAAAAATCTTTAACAGTCTAAGTCAATTTTAGCTAAACCCTCTCCTTTTTTCCTCACAACCCTCATGTGAGGTGATTGAGGTAGGAATTATTTCCCCCATTTTATAGAAAAGTAAACTAAAACTCTGAGATGTTACTTCTTTACCTAGTATCACTCCTTAATGGGGAGGTCAAAGATACAACCTCCATTCTTCTCACTTCAGATCCTTCCATATCATAGACAGTGTGAAATGTGGACTGCAAACCAGGAGGAGGGAGCAGTGTAATCAAAGACATGTCAGTGGGAAAATGCAGGGTTTGCCCCGGGAGTGACAAGGAGCCTGCTGTCAATGATGTGTAGAATTTTGTCCTTCTCAGGCACGTGTGTACTCTCTGCATCAGAAATGCCTGCAAAATGTTTAAAATATGAATTCCTAGGCCCCACCTAGACCCACTGACTATATGGGAAGGAAACTGGGAATCAGCATTTTAACAAGCTACCCAGGATTTCCTTATACAAGTGAGTCCATGAATCAAGGGTGGGGGAAACCCTGCTTTGGGAATTTTAAAACTTTGTAAGTTTTATGGGATAGAGTAAATGACTCACAGTCAGAAGAACTGTTTCTTGGAACAGTGTGTGATTGTAGAAAGAGCATGTGTTTTGGAATTAGCTAAACCTAAATTGATTTCTAGTTCCTCCATTCATCAGCTGGGTGAACTTGGGGAAGTTATGAATCTCATTAAATCTCATCAGTTCACACACAAGTCTGTTATGAAGATTAAATGAGGTGATATATAAAAAGCCTGCCCCTTAGAGTCTCCATAAATGTTACTTCCTCTCCATTTTGTTTTCCTCTATTTTTCCACGTTCAATAATCTTCCTCCATCTCCTCCACCTGTGACTTCTCTGAACAGCAGCCTCTTGGTCTCATTTATCTTCCTATTGGGATTGCTTAAAATCCCTGCTACAGAAAAGAGCACAGATGTCCAACATGCCAAGGTTTCCTTTAATCAGGCTGCTCTGTGGATAGTCTTTGTTACTCTACTTGTTCAATAAGATCCATGGGATGAGATGAGAAAAAGTACAATTATCGCCGCAGAGGACATAAGCACTGATTTGTTAACAAAATGTTACATTAAAATGGTTTGCACTGGGGTGGGATGTCACTTGTATTTCCTAAATGTCTCAGAATGAGCTAGGACTTCTGTAGATGAGCTTTGTAGGCAGACTCTTCTATTTTCCTCTAATAATTTCCTTCTCTCCGTCTTCAGCCTGCTCTGTGGCTATCAGTGTCCTCCCTCTTGTTTTGGCTTCAAACCTGACACCACTGTGTCATCTAATCTCCAAGTTCTTTCCTAGGATTCCCAATAAGGGTGTTCACACTAGAAACAGCTGGATTTGCTAACCCTCAGAGGCGGTCCAATGCCTAAAACAAAATGAAAAAGAACAGTGGGGATTTTGTGTATCTTAGCAGTTTCAGAATGGCATCAGGGGAGACGGTAAGATTCAAAAGAAACTAAGAACTACTATAGGGATTGCATAACCTGCTGCTGGGTGAGACTTGCTCTACAAACAAGCTCATATTTTTAATAGGCAGAAAAGCAAGATACATGAATAAAAAGATACAAATGTTCTTATAGAAACAATGTGAAGAAATATTTTAAATCACGATTATCCTAGATATATGGTCATAAAGCCTATTGATGTAAAATTATACTTTCAATTTTGCAAACCTCAATGTGCAATTGACCTGAATTTTTATCTTCTGAAAAAGTAATTCACTCTCCTTGAACAATCACTTTCAAAGGAAATTACAAAGAGAAAATGCACCTATAGAGCTTAGTTTCTTTCTTATAACAAAAGCAATTCATATTTGTGATTGAGTATATAGAAAATACGAAGAAAAGGAGAAAGTAAAAATTACACAAACAAGAGACAATATCTGCTCACATTTTAAGGTACATCCATCCACTCTTTTTTGTTTTCATCTAGTTAGTCTTTGGGGTGTCTAAAATGGAATCATAATGGCATAATTTTTGTTTTTGCTTAAAAATCTGTGTACCAGTGCTTCTCAAATTTTAGTATGCTTATGATTCACTTGCAGATTCTGATTGAGTAGGCCAGGTTTGGGGCTTGAGATTCTGCATTTCTAACAAGCTCCCAGGTGATACCCATACTGCTAGTCCGAAGAACACACTTTGAGTGGCAGTTGTATACATCATTCCATATAATTACTGATTCCTTAACAATGTATTTTTAATTGTTACAAAGCATTGCATCATATATTGTATGTATTTTAATGATGTGCTATTATTGACTAATAAGGTTTATTCCTTTATTTTTGTGATTATAAAAATGCTATAATGAACTTTCATGGAGGGGAAATCTACACACATGTCCATTAACATTTCTTTGTGGTGATTTCCTTGAACTGGAAGTGCTGGGTTAAAGATTATTCAGAATTTTAAGGCTTTTAATACACATTGCCAATTAGCTCTTACGCAAAAAAAAATACAGTTTTAAAGGTCTATGTTAACTGATTAATTACATTACCCTGTTCGAGGGTTTTGTTGTTTTTGTTTTGGCTTCTCCCATTATCCTTTCCCTTGGGAGAAGTTGTTCCCATTGCCGCCATTACCCCACCGCTTTCTCTTGTATCTTTTTCAGTGTTCTATTACTGATGTTTGCTCATGAAGATTTCTCCCTAGCTGGCCAGTGTATTAGACTCAGTGTTCAGCACCATACTAGATCCTCAAGAAATGATAGAAGAGTGAATAGTGTGATGGTTAACTTTACCTGTCATCTTGGCTAGGTTGTGGGAGCCAACTGGTTGGTCAAATACTGGCCAAGTTGTTACTGTGGAGGTATTTCCTAGATGAGATTTGCATCTACAATCAGACCTTAAGTAAAGGAGTTGTCCCTCCATAGTGTGCGTAGGCCTCATCCAATCAGTTGGAGTCTAAACAGTAAAAAAACTGAGGGTTCCAAAGGACAGACGAATTTCTATGTCAAGACTTGAGCATGACTCTTGCTGGAATTGCAGCCTGCCAGCTTTCCTGGGAAAACCAGACCCAGGACTTCAAACTTACCTTTACTGAAGTTTCTAGCTTGCTGCCTGCCCCCATGGAGTTTGGACTTGCCTGCCCTCACAGTAGTGTGAATCAATTCCTTACAATAAATGTCTCAACATACACACAAACGTGCACATGCACACACACACACACACACCCTGTTAGGTCTGTTTCTTTGGAACACCCTGACTGATACAAATAGATAAACGAAAACCTATGTCTTTCAAAATATAAATAATTTTCAAGAATACTATAGTGGGGCAGTGTAAATTTTTTCTAAGACATTGGATACTTTGACCATTAATTAAAGCTTAAGCATGAAAACTTATTTGCTGCTTCTTAAGGGAAATGAACCATAATAGTCTTCTCTGTTAAACTATTTTCTTTTATAAAGCAGCTGGTGTCTGTACCATAACGCAATACAATTTCAAAACTATGGTCACCAAAACCTGAGGGGAGTCATTTTTGTGCTCTGCATTCTAGTTAACAGTATACAGCTCATAAATATATTTTGCAAATCTTGCCCAAAATTATACCCTTTATAATTTTGAAATTTTATTCTTTATAAGTTTTTGTATTAATTTTATTTTAAAAGATATTGCATTAATTATTTATCTTGACTACTGAGCTCTTTGCATCCCCTTAAATTTGGGGCTTTATCAATTCAGGGTTCTTCCTTTTGTTCAATTACTAACTCAAGAAATATTTTCTTGACTCCTGCTGTGTGATAGGAACCGTTATAGATAAGTGTTAAATATGGAAAGATAAGCAAAACATGAAATTTGTCTTCAAGTCCAATCCAGTGTGATAGGGAAGGCAGTCAATCACACTAAGATAAAATTAAACCCAGAGTATAAATGGACAGAGAGAGGAAAGACAGGGACACCTAAAACAACTTGGTGAAAACGCGAAAGATACCTTGGAAGGGATCGTGCCTAAGTTGTCTCTTTCAGGAGTAAGTTGTTTGTGTGTGTGTGTGTGTGTGTTACACTCACAACATGCACACACATACACTCACATGCTTCCACATTTAGTCCATAGCTGTTGTCCTGGGAGGCCTTAGATGCTTTGGCCAACAAACTATTGAAAGTATCTGTGGGAGCAGGCAGGAAGTAAGGCTGCATATAAACCCACGTGGCATCATGCAGAGACTGAAAATCATCCTGTCTGCTGAATTATGTTATCACTGACTTAGGAGTTATCATTGACAAGCAGCAGCTGTTGCCAAGAATAGTTAATTACATCCTACATTTTTATAAGAAATGGTATTTTGGCTTTTCCAAAGAACTCATTTTAATAAAAGGTACAAGTCATCATCCATACTATATATCTCTCCATATAGTGATACTGCCAAGAAGGCCTATTTGCCTGATGTGCAGAAGCCAATACTGAGTCACTAAGATTTCGAGAAAAGAAAGAGTTCATTGAGTAGTTGACCAGTTGTTGACTGGAAGCAAGCCTCAGATCAGTCTCCCTAAACAATATGGGTGCTGGGGAAGATGGGCTTAAGGGAGTGGTTAGGCATGGGTTGAAGTACCAGGGGCTAGTCCAGTTCGGGAAAGGTGACTGAGTAGCATGGTAGAGGATGGGATGAGATGATGTAGGCCAATCTAGTTTGGGAAAGGTGAGATTAAGCAGAGCATGCTCAGTTGCCATTATTCTTGGTCTTAAAATGGAAGCCTAACATGCTCTATGCTCTGTGATTAGAACAGTAGGAGCCAGTATCAGTAGGTACTGCAAAGCCGAGAGGAAATAGTAACTTATCTCATGAGGCAGGCAGCCTCCTATGAATTAACATGAAGAGATGGGCATTTGAACAAAGGGAAGTAGAAACTTCTAGAAACTTCCATAAACCAGTAAGGGAAGGGCTACTTTGAAAAGAGGGTTAGTGAGTGGCATTTTCAAGGGGCCTAGTGGCGGTTTCAATATGAAGGGTATAGATATATTTATATTATTCATTTTTGGCAATTTTAATCTGATTTCAAAATATTCATTAAATGTTCACTATGTGCAAATGAATAAGCCCAAATCCCTATCTCCAAGGAGCTTGCAATCTATTTTGGAAAAAAGACATGTACGTAACTAAAGTGCAAAGTCCAAGAACCCTTTTGCTGAATATAGGTACAAGCCACCGGCTGCAAGTGAGTGGCAGGAGGAATAAGTTCTGACTGGTAATGGGGAAGACAGGGAGCCTGAGAGGAGGGGTCATTTGATGTGTGCTTTGCCGGCTATGCAGGTTTTTTAGTTTAGTTAAGTTTTAGGTGATAAAGTAGGGGAAGACTTTTGATGCTAAACAAATAGCATGGGCACAAGAATCATGAAAGTAAATGCCAGTCTGGGGAATTGGGACATAATTAGGTGCTGCTGTTGATCAGTGCTTCTCAACCCCAACTGCTCAGTTGAATTACCTGGGAAACTTAAAAACTATTGGTGTCTGAGTTTCACCTTCAGAGATCCTGATTTAATTGGTCTTTGGTATGGCCTATACATTGGGATTTTTAAAAGGTCCCCAAATTATTCCAATATGCAGCCAAAGTTGAGAACCTCTGCTGTAAAGAAATATATTTAGCATGGTGCTGTGGGAGGTGAGGCAGAAATAAATGAAAATAAAATATAATTTTCTTGGGCTAAAATATACTTGTGCTGCAATTCTTACAAAGAAGCGCAGAGAACTTAAAGGAATATACCTATTTTAGGGGTCAGGGATTTTAATTTACATTTATAAATGAAAAAATTACATAGCCATGTATCTAAGCTCACAAAGGAGGCTCTCAGCTGTGGTAGCGTGACCATTCTGAGGAACTCATCCTGAGAAAGGACAGGGTTTGAGGCTAAAGAAAAAGGAACTTGATTTAAGGAGGAAAAAGGAGTTTTAGTGAAAAGAAGAGTCAGAACTTTAGATCTTCTAATGGCTGTCTTACCCTTGAATTCTGTATGTATGGAAACTTTACTTGTAACTACTTCTTTTTTTCTTTCTGTCCTTCAACTACCAAATGTGTATATGGGGCAGTGTAAACAAAGGGAGGTGAACTGGCTGAAGTCAGCGGGCTGTTTTCAGAATAGATGGAGGGGAAGGACACCCCTTCTGGGATATCCTTTCTTTCTTATCTCTTTTCAGTCTCCAAGGCTCATGACTCTGGTTTCTTGGATGATTCCTGACTTCTGACTCCAGGAGGAATATTAGTTTTGTCTCAGCAATAGTTTCTACATATTATCAGATAATGACCTTCGTTAGGAAACAAAATGAAATCTCATTCAAGAAACAGATAAATAAAAGTGCATGCAAAAGAATCTTCCCCTCAAACAGATATACTTCCAACCTAGTGGTGCTCAATCTTTTGACTGCTCTAACAAAGTACTTCAAATCCATTCAATCATGCCATGCCAATCATCATACTCAACAGTGGGGATTTTTTTCCCCTTTTTAAAAAATAATTTTTATATTTTATTTATAAAGGAGCTTTAGATTACATAAATGTTACATCAAAAACATAGGGGATTCCCATATACCCGACTCCCTCCCCCTCCCACACTTTCTCCCATTAACAACATCTTTCATTAGTGTGGTATATTTGTTACAATTGATGAGCACATATTGAAGCACTGCTACTTACCATGGTCTATAGCTTACATTATGTTTTACACTTTGCCCAACAGGGGGTCTTTAAGGGGCTGAATTTTCATTATCCTTTTATTCTTGTGCCTAGCACAGTGCCTGCCATATAATATACATTCAATGAATGTTTACTGAATAAATTACCCTATATGCTTCCCAGCATGCCATTACTGTTTTGTTTCCCTTTCTGCTTGTTTTTTCAACATGTGACCTGTGAGTACCATCTTGATTTCTCAGCCCCAAGCTCTTGTTTCCATGGACTTGTAGCACCCCATTAAAGGAAGAACACTCAATGTTTAATTTTCACTTATTTTCTGTCCTTCCATATTCTGTAGTATACTTCCACTGTATTCTGGTTCCTTAAATAAAAGAAAGGTTTAGTTTATAACCAATTTTGTTTTGGCAATAGTCCTGAGCTCTAATGAGTAAACTGGCCCTTGTAAAAAATTTATCAGTGTCACCTCATTGATCTGTCTCTGGAACATTCCATGATGACCCATCACTCATGGGAACCATCTGCTTTCTATACATAAAGAAGTGGCTTTTCCAATTACAATAAAATGATACATTAACCAAGTATCTGTTGTTGTTTTTTTCTTTTCTGTTCTTACTATTTCTCTTCAGGTCCTATCTCTTTTCTAATGGGATAACTACCTAATTTATCTACTCCAGTTTATCCAATTTCTCCCTGTCCATTTCCTTCAAATATATAGCAGCCAGTTTAATTTTTCTTAAGAATAGTTATGATAGTAATTTTATACTCAAAACTTTCATTTTTTTCCAACTCAAATGGGACTTCACACACTGGCCCAACTTTCCTTCCCAGACTCAGATCCCACTAACATCTGCTACATGATGCTCTAATCAAACATGTCAACTTGGTGCATTTCAAATACAGCACACTCTTTCCTGTCACATTGGTTTCACTCTTGCTCTTTCTTTCTTATGAAATGTCTGCACTCTCATCAATAGACATTTACTCATCCTCAACTTTAGTTCAAAATCACCTTCTTCAGGAAGAATTCCTGATCCCCCCAAATTAACATGATCTTCCCTTTCTGTAATCTCTTATTGAATTTTCTTTGTATTTCTCTCAGTGCCCTCAACTTGGCTTTTTCATAAATATCTGAGTAATTACTATACATTGTCTCTTGGCTTGTGAGAGCCTTGAGGGTATCTCTTCTTTATCTCCCTCTTAACCACTATGAACTGAACACAGTATGTGTGCCACAAATGCTTGAGAAGTTTCATTAAAGTGTAGTGGAATATTAGGGCTGTGAGGGATGAGAATTTATTCTATGTCTGAAATATTAAAAAGGAACCTTAATGGAGAGACACAGGAATTTTCTATCTTATATTTGAAGAGCCTTTTATCCTGATGATTTTGAGCTCTATGCTCTTTATATTTTTTCTTTGCCAGCCATCACCTCCCTATCCATACATACACACTCGCATAATCACACAAATGGGTACAGAGGGGACTTTTGTTCAGAGTAAAGGATAAGCAGGATTAAAGTTAGTATGATTATTCCTGTTGGGAAAAAATCTAACATCTCCTAGATGCAAAATGTCTTTAGAGAAGAAGAAAAAAAGTCATTAAATCTCTATAAGAGTTATAATTCTTTTACTATGCCACAAAGCTTTGTAAGAAAATAAAATATGGTAAAATATTTAAAAAGAATATAATGTATTCCCACTATACCTGGTAAAATGTGGAATAAAAAGTAATTTGGGGGGAAGCAGCTGTGGCTCAAGCATATGGAGGACCCAGGTTCAATCCTGGGATATCCTAATTAAAAAAAAAAAGAAAAGAAAAGAAAAAAGTCATCCCAGACCTGCATGGCGAGGTATAGGTCTCTGCACGGCGAAGTAACACACCAAAAAGATAACGATGCAACCAGATAGAAAAAAAAAAAAGTAATTTGGGGCAAAACTTCTGGGAAGAGGGAAGATTAGAGAGATACAAGGCTCACTTCTCTCCCAGAAAAACAGCTAGAAGACAAGCAGAAGCTATCCAGAATAACTATTCTAGGGCTCAGGAAACCAGGGGAGAACTAGGCAGCATCCAAAAGAGAGAAGAGGCAAAGAGAAGGAGACTCCATGCTGAAGATCTGTGAATAACCCAGGCAACTGCTGCTGCTGGCCTACAACTCCCATCCTCAGATCAGATAGCTTCAGTTCCTCCAGTCCCTGGTGGGCTGCTATGGACTGAGAGAGCCATAACGATCCATTTCTCCAGGAAAGAGGAGAGGAAGGGACACAGTCCACTGCTGATCCAGGTTGGGGCCAGTGAAATTGCTCTGCTGGATCCCAGGATTTCCACCCTTCCTGGCCAGGTGTGCCTGTGCCATTGTCTTCACCTAATTGCCGACAGAGAGAGCTAACGATAGCCTTCCTTTTCAAACACCTCCCTTAGTGACCAAAAGTGGCTGCAGCTATTGTAGAGGGGAATAGAAATCACTTTCCTGCCTGGGAAAAAGGAGGGTACACCAAGGGAGGAGAATGACTTTGGATCAGCAAGTTTGAATTGTGAGACTTGGCTCTGAATAACTCTCCTGTAGGAGATCTTTCCCAGATACTGCATAATCACTGCCCATGCAGGCATGGTTCCAGGGAACACATTCCTCCCTAAGGTTTAAGCAGAGAGGTTTATTGAAGCATGCCATCTTCTGACAAGCCAGGAAAGTGCACCTCCAGGAATGAAAATAAAAGAGGCTTTTTGGTACCTTTACTGTCCCACTTCCCAAGGCCCTTAGTGCACACCATTAGTAAGTCCCTGGCTCTGTTTTGATCAGTTAAATGGGAACAATTTTAAAGACCTAGAATAAGGAAACAAGAATCAAAGAAGAGCCATAAGACAAAACCACAGAGCAATAAAGTCTTAGGCAAGAGAAAGAAATGGATCATTAGAGTAAACTTACCATCATAATCAGATGCCTAGACATCAGCAAAAAATTACAAGCCATACTAAGAAACAGGAAGATATGCCTCAGTCAAAGGAACCTCAGTCAAAGGAACACATCAAAATGCCAGATGATTTGAGACAACTAATCAAAGATGGTCAACAACTTTCCCAAATCACTTCAAGGAGCTGAAGGAAATTATGACTAAAGATATAAAGGACATTAAGAAAATACTGGGTAAGCACAAAGAAGAATTTGAAAGCTTGAATAGAAAAGTAACAGAGCTTATGGGAATGAAAGACACAATGGATGAGATTAAAAATACATAGGGGCATAAAACAAATTTTAAATGGCAGAAGAAAGAATCAGTGAATTAGAAGACAGAGCAGCTGAAATTAAAGACAGAACAACAGATAGAGAAAAGAGTGGGAACAATTGAATAAGGGCTTAGGGAATTGAATGATAGCACAAAGCACACCAACATGTGTGTCATGGGCATGCTAGAAGGAGAAGAGAAAGGAAGAGGGGCTGAAAGAATATTTGAGGAAATATTGTCTGAAAATTTCCCAACTCTTATTATGAAAGAGAAAATATACATATCCAAGAACATCAACATACTCCAAATACAATAAATCCAAATAGACCTACTCCAAGACACACACTATTTAGAACATCAAATGCCAAAGATAGAGAATTCTGAAACAACAAGAGAAAAGTGATCCACCACATACAAGGGACATCCAGTTAGACTTAGCGTGGATTTCTCATCAGAAACTATGGAGGCAAGAAGACAGTGGTATGAAATATTTAAGATACTGAAAAAGAAAAACTGCCAGTCAAGAATTCTTTATCTAGCAAAATTGTCCATCAATAATGAGGGTGAATTTATTCTTATTCTTAGCTTTTGTACTTATATTTTTTTCAGAAGAATAATACTACTGTAAATTGTGAATAGCCAAAACAAAACTGTATTGTATGCAGACCTGTGACTGCTAGCACCATCATCTTGGAAGAACAGATAAATAAATTTTATTTACTATGTGAAAAAAAATGAGAGTGAGTTTAAAATATTCACAGATAAACAGAAACTAAGAGAGTTTGTAAACAACAGGCCAGCTTTACAAGAAATACTGAAGGGAGTTCTGCAGCCTGAAAGGAAAAGACAGGAGACAGAGGCTTGGAAGAGAGTGTAGAAATGAAGATTATCAGAAAGGGTAACAGAAAGGGCAAAAAGACAGACAAAAATAAGATATGACATATGAAAACCAAAGGATAAAATGGTTGAAATAAGTAATGTCTATACAGTAATAACATTAGTTGTTAATGGATTAAACTCTGCAATGAAAAGACACAAGCTGACAGAATGGGTAAAAAAATATGAGTCATCCATAGGTTGTCTACAAGAGACTCACCTTAGACCCAAGAATACAAATAGGCTGAAATTGAAAGGCTGAAGAAAAGACATTTCATGCAAACAGCAACCATAAAAGAGCAGAGGTGGCAATTCTAATATTGGACAAAATAGACTTTAAATGCAATAAGGTTAAAAGAGGTGCAGAAGGCCATTATATATTAACAAAAGGGGCAAACAACCAGGAAGAAATAATGATCATAAATATATATGCACCTAGCCAGGGTGCCTCAAAATACATGAGGCTAACCCTGGCAAAACTGAAGGGAGAAATAGACATTTCTACAATAATAGTTGGAGATTTCAATATAACACTCACATAAAAAAATAGAACAATTAGACAAAGGATCAACAAGGATACAGAGAAATTGAACAATATGATAAATGAGCTAGGCCTAACAGCTATATACAGAACATTGCACCTCAAATTGGCAGGATTTACATTCTTCTCAAGTGATGATGGTTCTTTCTCCAGGATAGACCACATGTTGAGTCACAAAACAGGTTTCAATAAATTTTAAAAGATTGCTATCATACAAAGCACCTCTTCTGATCATAATGGAATGAAACTGAAAATCAATAAAATGCAGGAAGGGTGAAAATTTAAAAATATATGGAGGCTAAACAACACACTTTTAAACACTCAGTGGGTCAAAAAAGAAATCGCAAGAGAAATTAGTAAATATCTTGAGATGAATAAAAATAAGAAAACAACCTATCAAAATTTATAGGTTTCTGAGGGGAAGGAAGGGGAAAAATAGCTGTAATATGGGGGCATTTTCAGAACATTGGAATTGTCCTGCATGATGTTGCAATGATGGATACATCTCATTTACAAAATTGTGTGGGACATAGTGTAAACTGTAATGTAAACTATAATCCATGGTTAGTGGCAATGCTTCAATATGTGTTCATCAATTGTAACAAATGTACCACACTAATGAAGTATGTTGTTAATGTGGGAAAGTGTGGGAAGGGGAGGGAGTGGGGCATATGAGACTCCCCTATATTTTTTATGTAACATTTATGTAATCTAAAGTTTCTTTAAAATAAATAAATAAATAAAATATTTAAAGAAAAAAAAAACTTATGGGATACAGCAAAGGCAGTGCTGAGAGGGAAATTTATAGCCCTAAATGCCTATATTAAAACAGAAGAAAGAGCTAAATTCAAAGTCCTAACTGATCACCTGGAGGAACTAGGAAAAGAAGAGCAAACTAATCCCAAAGCAAGCAAAAGGAAAGAAATAACAAAGATTAGAGCAGAAATAAATGAAATTGAGAATAACAACAACAAGAAACAGAGAGAAATAACAAAACCAAGAGCTGGTTCTATGAGAAGATCAATAAAATAGACAAACCTTTAGCTAGACTAACAAAGAAAAAAGAAAGAAGATGCAAATAAAATAAAGAATGAAAGAGGAGGCATTACTACTGACACCACAAAAATAAAAAGAATCATAAGAGGATATTATGAAAAACAGTATGCCAATAAATTAGACAACCTGGATGACATGGGCAAATTGCTAGAAATGTACAAACAATCTATGTCTTAGTTTGCCAAAGGGTTGCCAATGCAAAGTATCAGAAATGGGTTGGCTTTTATAATTCGGATTTTATTTAGGGTAAAAGCTTACAGTTCTGAGGCCATCAAATGGCCAAATCAAGAAATCAGCACATCAGCAGAGATGCTTTCTCACCAAAGTCAGCTACTGGTGGTCCTGTTATCCTGCCACACAATAGGTCCAGTCTCTTGGGGAATTCATAATTAAGCTTTGGTTGCTAGTGATCCTTGAATCCTCTGTCACATGGCAAGATAAAAAATGGCGGCTTCCTTTCTCTGTGTCTCCTTTAATATAAAGCTTCAGTAAGAGGATGGGGACCCAAGCTGGCACAACCCAATTAAAAGGGCCACACCCACAGGAATGGATTTATTCAAGAACAATCTTTTTCTTTTGGGGATTCATAAAAGAACTTCAAATCTTCACACCTACATTGACTATATAAGAAATAAAAGACCTCAACAAACCAGTCACAAGTAAGGAGATTGAATCAGTCTATAAAAATCTCCCAACAAAGAAAGCCCAGGGCCAGATGGCTTCACACATGAATTCTTACTAATCAGTCAAAGAAGAATTCATACCAATTCTGCTCAAACTCTCCCAAAAATTTGAAGAGAAGGGAAAATTACCTTTTTTTTATGAAGCCCACATCACCTAATACTAAAACCAGATGAAGATACTTCAAGAATAGAAAATTACAGACCAATCTCTCTAATAAATATAGATGCAAAAATTCTCAATAAAATACTTGCAAATTGAATCCAACAGCATATTAAAAGAATTATATGCTTCAACCAAGTTGCTTTTATTCCTGGTATGCAAGGGTGGTTCAACACAAGAAAATCAATTAACATAATACACCACATTAACAAATCAAAGGGAAAAAAAACCACATCATCATCTCGACTGACACAGAAAAAGCATTTGACAAAATCCAGCATCCTTTCTTGATAAAAACACTCTGAAAGATAGGAATAGAAGGAAACTTCCTCAGGGTGATAAAGGGCATGTTTGAAAAACCCAGAGTCAGCATCATACTCAACTGGAAAAGGTGGAAAGCTTTCCCTCTGAGATCAGTAACAAGACAAGGATGCTCAACGTCACAAGTGTTATTCAACATTGGGCTAGAAGTTATAGCTAGAGCAATTAGGAAAGAAAAAGAAATAAAAGGTATCCAAATTGGAAAAGAAGATGTAAAACTCATTATTTGCAGATGACATGATTCTATATTTAGAAACATCTAGGACAAAACTATTAGAGCTAATAAATGAGTTCAGCAAAGAGGCAGGATATAAGATCAATATGCAAAAATCAGTAGTGTTTTTATACACTAGTAATAAAAAATCTGAGGAGGCTATCAAGAAAAAAAATTCCATTTTCAATAGCAACAAAAAGAATAAAATATCTAGGAATCAATTTGACCAAGGATGTAACACCTGTACTCAGAAAACTACAAAACAGTGGTAAAAGAAATCAAAGAAAACCTAACCAAATGGAAGGGCCTTCCATGTTCATGCATTAGAAGACTAAATATCACTAAGATGTCAATTCTACCCAAATTGTTCTACAGATTCAATACAATCCCAGTCAAAATTCCAACAGCCTCCTTTACAGAAAAAGAAAAGTCAATTACCAAATTTATTTGGAGAGACAGGGGCCCTGAATAGCTAAAAACATCCTTAAAAAATCCTTATAAAGAAATTTACAGAGACAGAATTAGATTAGTGTTTATATATGGCTGGAGAAGGATAGAGGGTTCAAGAGGTGACTACTAAGGGGTAGGGAGTTTTATTTTTGGAGTAATGAAAATGCTCTAAAATTGGTTGTGGTGATAAATGTGAATACATCTCAATAAAAATGCTTTTTAAAAAAGTAATTTGGGCTTATCAAAAGAATAAATAAATAAAAAATAAAAGCCTGAACAGCTTCTGTTCTGTACATACAAAACTATGAACATTTATTGATATCTGGATAAAAAGTGTAAGCTGGAAAAACATTCTATCCTTTGTGACACATTTTTGAGATGGATCCAAGGAGCACTTTTAAGGACAAAATAGCAAATGAGTATTTTATGTAGGACTGGATATTTTATTCTTCCTTCTGCAGGGCTCCAACATGGTAACCATATCCCCCTACAATACTGCTGCTTAACTCTCAGAAAGCTCCAAAGGTTAAGTGACATGGGTGATCTGGAAGCTTCCCCTTGACAACTAACATTGCCACTCTTAGTTTTGTTTCTTTTGATGACAGCCCTAATAAATGTTAAGCATTTTTGATGTGCAATAGTAAGGACCAAAAATGCCATTTCTAATGTCTTCTATAGTAAATAATAAAAGAGCTAAAGGGGTATTTCTTTGTTTAATTATCCCAAATAAGTCAACATTCCCCTTTCCAGCTTTTTGTTTTGATTTCATTGTGATGACATAAAAAGAAATACAAATAAACTACAGCCTGAAGTCACTGTAAAATCTAAAAGTTCCTAGCACACAGCCAGGTCTTAAGCTACCAAATGAGGCAAGGGAAGAAGGAAGCATTCTCCCTGTATCACGAATTTATAAGGTGGTTTTTACTTCTTTTTTAACCACCAGCACATTACCTTATATATACTTTTAACTGCATTCCCACCTCACCATCTCCATTCTGACTGCCTTGATTTGAGTCCTTCAATCATGAGGGTTATTGCAAAAAGCATTGAATGCATCCTTGTTCACCACTCAACCTCCTCAAATCCACCCTCGACTCTGCTGCCACACAGGTGTTTCAAAAAGGAAACTGCATCACAACATCTGTTGAAATCCTTCTGAAGCTTTCTCTTTAGGAGGACAGACAAGACCTATGAAGATCTGACTCTGCCTCAACTCCCTCCATTTTCTCTCTTGCAGCCCTGGTACTAGGACATAGTCATACTCTCTTTCTGAAGTTTTGTTTTTTTTTTTTTTTTCTGAAGTTTTTGTTGGCTTTTTGTCCTCTCTCAAATGTTCTTCCCCTATTTCTCCTCCATTCCTCAGCTCTTTCCTACTCAACCTTTCCATCTTAATACAGGCATCACCTCTTCATAGACACATCCTTGTGTGCCCCCCCACCCCCGACTCCCAGGTGTCCACAGCCACTTGTGAGTTTGTCCAACACAGCATTTATCCCATTATTTTATCAGGGTGCATTTTCTGTCTCCCCAACCAGGCAGGGAGCTCTGTGGGGTAAGAACCATTTATTCTATATTATTTTTCTGTTTGTATCGATATTGCCCGGGACAGGGCCATTAACAAATGAAGTGTTAATTATGTATTTGTTAAAATGATATCCATTTTAAATTTCTTGAAAGTAACTCACATATTTTACCCCCTTTTCTATACCAGGGATATACCTGATTCAAAAGAAATAAAACAGTACCCAAAGCCATCTAGGCAGAATATATTCATCATGTTTATACAGGACACAAGACCATAAACAAATCACTGTTTAAGTGACTGTTCATTTTCTCATGCACAGCTGATATCCTGAGCTCAGCAGCAGAGCCATTATGAAGACCGTTTCAGATATCACTTTCAATTAACTTGGCCAGCATCAGACCACACTGCATGGAGGGGTGACTGGAACATTTGGTACCTTGGGCTCTCTGACAAGAAATGGACTAGTTATTCAGTACATGATCCGAAGTTACCATCAGAATGTTTTGGAAAACTGTTCTGTAACTGAACCTGCAGTCACAGTCCACAGCTTAGAGAGGAAATCACACACTCGGAGACTGTGGTCTATGACGTATTATTGATGGTGATGAAAATGTGTTCTGAGAGAGCAATAAATCAGGGACTCTTTGACCCACTTCATGAACTGCATGCCATGTTAGGTTTCTACAGTAAATACTCGTAGATGTGTTCACCATCCCTTCCCAATCTCCAGGATACACATATGCACACAAACACATTCATACTCCAGCAAGGCCAAGGTAGGAAATAATCCAGCCTGAGATATGAGGACAGAACTATAGAACCAGGAATTTCATTTTAATAAAGGCCCTGCCAGTTGCTGTCAGCAATGATGCCAGGGAAAGCAGCTGTTGCTGTTTGGGTGAGTCTATCATTAGCTAATAAGAAAAGCAGTCTTGATATTGTGAATGCAAGGTATCATTGCATTTAAAACAATTGCCTCCTTTGTCAGAAATAAAAACTGTAATTCTTAGCAGTGAGTTAAGGGTGAAAGGTGAAGAAGCTATGCTCCCACAATCAATGAAGAAAAAGATAGCTATTTTTATATATGTCCTTTATCCTGGTAAGTCCTTTCCTTTTAGGTTCTAAGTTCCTTGAAGACAGGCATGAAAGTATCTACCAGCTACTGCTCTGACGATGATCAAAGTTCTGTGCCCCGTGTAAGTGGCTATGTCTAGATTAGGGCACTTGTTATCATAAAAGAGTGTGAACCTGGCTCAAATATTGTTTTATTTGAAGCACAGTCTCTTTGGAGTGAGTCTGTTTGGACTATTTTCAAAAGGTTTTATTGAAGTATCAAAAAGGACGCACTTTAAGGCTGTCTGATCTTCCCTTGATATGGATAGAATTGTGGAGACCCTTTGATGAACTGAGCACCCAGCTAAGTCAGGTGTCTGGGAGCAGCAGAACAGAACATGGAGGGATCGGGGCAGGATAGAGAGACTGGGGGATGGGGACACGGCAAGAAGCTAAGGTTCTGTGTCCCTACTATGTTCCAACTACTAGGAGAGAAGGATTTACCATACTTTATTTTATTTAGTCCTCAAAGAACCTTATGATGGAAATTAAAAGGCCTCCTTTGTGTTTGAGGAAACCGAGGCTGCTAGCAATTGAGAGATTGTCCGCTCAGCCCACACATGGCAGAGGCAGGGTTCAAATCCAGGTACTTCTGTTTTCTAAGTACTGCGCTGTCTAACATAATGTGACCCACGGCATTCCCACAGCAGATTTGGGAGTTGCTACTCTTGGGTTTCTTTCAGTTCTGACATTCTTGTGTAGCCTTGGACGAGTCACTTAACCACTTTGGGTCGTTTCCTCAGTCCTCAGCACAGGTCAAATGCCTTCTCTGTTTTCATTTCAGGGATGTCGTGATGACCCAACGAAACATCATGTGACAGAAATCACTTGATAAATTACAAAGCACTAAATGAGCATAAAGGGTTATTATTATACACAGAACCCTTGTCCCAAACTTCAAGAATGGGATATTGACAAAGAGTAAAACAATCTGAGCGACAGTGGTTTGTGGTCTATGAAGTTGCATTCACAATTTCATAAAGATTTCTTTGCTGTGAGGGTCTATTAATTAAAGCCGCCAGCCCATGGTACACTGCTTATCTTACATACAATTAATTATTCCATAAATCAAATAGGCAAGTTGTTGGCAAATGACTTCTGCAATCTTTGTGCTGACAGCAAAATATAGTATAAGCCATAAATATTGCAGGCCAACTCTTATTTTCTAGACTTTTTGGTGCTTACACCCAGGAACAGATATTACTACAAAAACAAACAAAGAAACAAACAAAAAAAAGCACTTGTGGTTGCCGGTGATGGCAGAGTATGTCCAGCCCTCTCAGCAACTCAGGTGGCGGCTCTTCTAAGTTTTGATCTCAGGTCAGCAGGCTCATTTGACAACTTAAGGCAAAAATGTGATAATTGCGACTTTATTGAAACAATTTTGTCAGGGCCTGCTGGCATGCTTTGATCTGACAGCCCTGGTCCCTGACTGCTACCTTGTGATTCCATGTGAGCCAGATTCCCTCCTCTGCTAACTACACCTGGCATTTAGTAGGTGTTCAATCAATGTCTACTCAGGCTCCAATCTTGGACCATTTGCCCTCTGTTTCCTTAGCACCGTTGACTGATTGCCTCTTCTCTTGGCATCTTCGCTTGATTAATTGTCAGGGTCTTAAACCTTGCGTGGATCCTGCTGTATGCATCTGGATTGAGCCTTCACCTGGGATCTTGGTTGCTTTATATTCTTCCAGTCGGCTCACAAGGGACAAGCTACGGTTTTGCATGTGTGTTCCTGGCTCACTACCACTCCCTATGCTTCCCTGGAAGCACTGGCCCTCTCAGCATGAAGGCTGACACTTTGTGGACAAACGTAGTTTGTTAAGGGTGGCAGCATACAGTCACTTTGAATGGCTTACCTTCACATATTTTAATATCATCCACAAAATGACTTTTTCCATTTCTCAACAAGGTCCGAACATCTTAACAGGGAAATTTGCAATGTAATCTATTCTTTACCTAGATAGGTATAAATAGTTTTCACTTGCTTGATTTGGTAAATTATCTGTGCATTGGTAAATTATAAAATACCTTTTCTAGTTATTCACCATTCTGTTGCCCTTTGGCTCTTTTCTCTTTACACATTACTATGTTGCTTAAAATAGAAATCTTAGTTTATCTGAAACTTCTGATGTTTCTCTAAAAAAGTGAGCTGCTCTTAGAGCCATGCATACCATCGTAAAAAGCCTGTCCCATTACCATCTATCATGACATATGTACTGCATTTCACTGATCCCAACATACACATTTTTTCAGGGGTTAATAACTCTGAAACTGATTGCATCTTACCGTTGAAGACATCTTAGTATTGTTTCGTGATTTAATGGACAGTGTTTTTTCTTTCTTACAGCTATATAAAACAGGTATATCTTACAATCAATGGTGAGCATTGATGAAATATCATTTAAAGGTAATCATGGCTAAAATTTTAAAATCACATATAGTAAGTATTGTATTGTATCTTGTTCAAATTTCTTTCACCCTCCTTTTCTGTGCCTTTCTGAACTGCAGAAGATGCAATGCTTGAAATTTTTCCCCAGACTTTACTGTAGCTACAATTCTAGTTGAAAATTCAGTTGTTGATTAGATAAGCATGCAAACCTTGAAAGGTGGAAACAAGACAAAGCCTGTCGTCCTGTCCCATGTTGGCTATTGTTCTTCTGGCAAGCAGGGTCTTGAAGGCAAGATGTTCCTCGGTAAGACCATTCCAGTGGATTTCAGGGGCGGTTGTAGAAGCAGCAGCCAGCACTAATTCTAGTAGGTTCTTGATTTCACCTTCCTGGTCTCTGGATCACTCCTCTGGAATGTCCTAGTGGTGGGCTCAGGGGAGGCAGCTTTCCTGGTAGGTGAATTTTATGTTGGAGTGCTGGAGGCTTAGCCTAGATGCCACTCTTTTATCCCTTCCAACAATTTTGGAAACACCTAATTTCCTGTATTGAATCACTTCCTCCTTGAAATACCTGGAGTAGCTTTAGTTTCTTCTACTGGGGTGCCTGACAATTAACCAGATGATTAAACAAATAAAAGTATAAAAAAATAAGAGACCCTTTACCTATCTTCTTTAGATCAACCCTAGTTGTTTTTTAGACCTGATACACAGCATTGGGGTTTGTCATCAAGATTGAAGTAAGCAATATATGGCAAATAATTTCCTTTAGAGGAACCACAGCACTCAGTATTTCTGTAATCACATTATATGATTGTAGAAGAAATATTATTTCAATAATACTCTCAAGTTTTTCAAGTCAGAGGAGCATAAGCAAACAAGTAGGTGGACACGTAAATAAATCATTGTTAAATTATGATAAAAGAACTATACAAAATACTCTCACAATTATCTTCCCATTTGTCACTCTGAGAAATAGAATTTAAAAGGGAAAAAAAAATCACTATATAGGATATCAACATGAACCACCAGTCTGACCTTAAATAAGTCATTTCATTTTGCAATGACTCAGATGTTCTTTCTATAAAATATGGAAAATAAGACTGATAGTTGCCTGGAATTCAAGGATATTGTCAGGAAGGAGGAGAATATTAGACAGTATCCTTGGACATCCCTGGGAAATAACTTGAAAGTTTTGAATATTATTCAGTATGGATTGTGTAGCCTTAATATTATTTTTATTGCTAAGATTTCATAAAGAGTAACCAAAATTTGTAATTAAACATATATAAAGACTCATGTAATTAAGTAGCACACATCTACCTGATTTTCTCTTTCAAAAGTGTAGTTTCAGTGTGCCCTGTGAAAGAGCTCCATCCACAGATGTAATAATAAAATATATCCCAAGGTTAAACCAGGACTTCTCTGAAAGCCATTTGGGATCAGTTCAAAGCTAAAAATAATACACTAATAAATGTTTCTCATTTTAAGTTCCCTTCTCAGAAATGATTAAAGGGTACATCTCAGAGACCAATGATTTTCAAGTTAACTGTCATTTTTTAATCTAATTTCTTTTTCTTTTTTAGTTTGTAGATCTCTGATATTTAAGCCACATATCAATGTGTTCAGTGAAAACTTTCCTTTAGAATGTGTCATTAATGTTGATCAAAGAGGGCAAAATTGCCACAAATTTTGCCTTAGAATATTATTTTCATTCCATTAAGTCTACTATAAAATCAAACTGGTGCTTCCTACTGGTGTCTCCTTCATGATTTCTCATTGGTTCAAGCACAATTAGATGCCAAAGAAGTTAATTTCAGCAAAAGAAGAAAAGTAATTTAAGCTATTTCCCTATTACCAAAGTGAGAACAAATGCATTTCTTTCAATCTGCAGTTATGGAAGAGATCTATATATTTGAGTTATATCTATTTAAAGTAACATTTCAAAAAGGTTCTATTTTTATAGCAACTACTTGAGAGGCAGTTTAATGTGATGGTTAGATGCACAGACTCTGGACCCGACTGCATGAGTCCAAATTCTGCCACACCAACATATTAGTTGGGTAACTTTTGACAAATTACTTAACTTTCCTGTATTTCTCAGTTTGTAAAAGGATTCACTGACAGTATCTGCTTTTAGGTTCTTCTTAGGCATTAAATGAATTCATGTATTTAAGAAGAGTCTTAAAACTGCCTAGCTCATGGCAAGTGCTTGGTAATCGTTGGCTATGATCGCGTCCCACAGCAAGAGATAATTTATCTTACTTCTTTGTCCACAAGCCTATGATATTTTAAAATGTGACTTGATACCTGATCAAGCCCAAATAAAAATTCTACCTCAAACATAATGGGATATATTAAGTAGTAGAAATCCAAATAGTAGGAAATAATCACAAATCAGTAAGCTCAAGGATTGACTTGCCCTTAATCTTTCTACAAATATATGCCTAGGGTTTGCTATGTAATCACAGTACATGAAAAAGGTATTAAAGCAAATCTAGAAATTCTTAATATTGCAAACAACCTTATTTGAAATCATTCAAACCCTTGATTGTATTTTTCAGCTTTCAAATAGTAGATTGCTAAATTGCAGAGACTTGGATGGAGTATTTTTATTCCAAAGATGATGTGCCCATTGAACTTTACTCTCTTAAGGTACTCCATGCATAAAAAGAATGGGGAAAGGATTCCACTGTAAATAAGTCAAATAAATTGAGGAAAGTTGTATATTATGTTCTTCCTTGGAAATGCCCATTATTCAATAGTATATTAAAATCTTAGAATAAAGAAAGCAATTAATTATATTTAACCAACTTCCTCCAAATATCTGACCACAAAATTCTTTGTCCTTATAGCCCTTTAGGATAGTCTACAGGACCAGTGATCGAAGGAAGGAATTCACTGGAAAAAGACAGCATGGAAATAATGATATCAATGTCTCTAAGCATGTTTACTTAGGCAGAGATTCTACTATCTGAATATTAACTTGTAATTGTACTATTTTATTCAGAGCTTTTTTGAAGAAGTTGATTTGGATTATCAAAATCCATGGACTATATTTCTAGGCTAAAACCATCACCCAGTTCCCCCAAAGCAGTCAAGACCTGCTCCTGGCAATGAGTAGTTTTATTTTGCTAGTTTTTCTTTTCTTCTGTTTTGCATTTAATTGAGTGATTGAATAATATTTGAAGCTGGTTTCTGGTTTCCCTTCTCAGTTGGACCCCTGCCTAAAGTAATTCTGGCCTTGAGTTCATCAGGAAATAGGGAGCCCTAAACACAAGAAAGTGGTAGAAGAGGGAACCTACTGGGAATGCCCAAGTCTAGGAATCAAGCCTTGTAAACGATCTTGCATTTATTATAAACTTGTCTGTGATTTGAGAAGTTATGCTTAACTCCTTTGGGCATCTTTTCTCCATTTATATATCTGAGGGAAAAACATTAATCCTCTCTCCCTCACAAAGATGTTTTAGGATTAAATAAGATAGTAAATGTTAAATTGGTTTAATAGGTAAAAATCAACACAAATATTTTTATAGTACAATTGTCATCCTTTTTGTTGGGGTTGCCATGGTGAAGAGGTGGTGGTGAACAAGTCTGTGTCATTTGGGGAGTGAAAGTAATCCCTTTACAGGAAAGTAATTTTTTATTTCCCTCAGCAGCTGTGATAGAAAGAACCATTAACGAGTTGTTCAAATCATCCCAGGTGTGAATATAAAATTGATCACTGTACCTTTTTTAAAAAATGGAAAATGTTAATATGTTGCATTGCTCTAGATTCTAGGTATGTGGAATGATTTTCTAAAATTAAATATACCTTCTCCCTCTCACCTAGCTCTTGTGGTTGAGTGATTTGCTGTTCAGTGACTTCATTTCATGTTTGGGAATGGTATTTCTGACATTGCCTTAGGATTATTTTCCCTCCAATTTAGAGTCTGTCCATCTCATCATGGGTCATTCGATATCTGTGATGTAGTCAAGAAAGTCCTGGAGTTGGTGTCAGAAATACTGAACTCAGGGCCCCTATCTTTTTCTTGACCAGGTTTAAACTCTTTGATAGAATGCAGTGAAAGAGCACAATGAATTTCAAAGTGCCTTAGATATTTAAGACTTTCTTTTTTTTTAATCGTCAATATCCTACCTACATTAACTACTTCTGGATAGAAATAAGACCCTTTGGCATGTTCACTAAGTGTTTTAAGATGGTATATAGAGCCTAATCTTAAACTATAATATATATTCTATCATAGTATGCATGGTGGACCATATAGAATCTATTCAAACTTTAAAAGATAAAGAAAAATGTGACAGGACTGCCACATCGTTGCACATTAGTGAAAAGAAACTGTTCTAATTGCCACCCATGCATATTCGGTGAATATCCTCTATGTTCAGGACTTTACTAGGTCTTGGATGTATAAAAAAGTGCAAGACTTGCCCTTCTATCTTAAAAGGGTATATTTTTGGCAAGACTGGAAAGATAAGGGAGCAGAGTTAAAGGTATAGAGGTGAGAATACATATGCACTGATGAGGCCACATAAAATAAAACAATAGGTTAGAAAGTAATGGGAAATAGTTTCAATGGGTATTGTTCAGGCCAGTGTGTACTCATATGATGGATAATTGTTTGTGACCAAGGTTTGAGTAAATATTTAATGTATAAGTGGATGGGCTATTGAAATTTGGTGGACAACTAACATACCTGAATTTATATGTTTTTGAAAAATTATTTTTAAAAATTTCTTTTTAACAGTGGCCTAAAAGATTCAGGATAACTTTTCTGGTGCTTTTTAATAACTGAAGTTATTGGAAACAAATTTTTCTAAATATTAAAAGAAATCTTAGTGTTTTGCCATGGTCCTTCTAAATTTATGAACTCTTGAGATTTTCATATTGCAGAGAAGTTTGGGGACAAACTTTGTTGTTTCTATGTACTCATCAGAGTCTACACAACCACAAAGCTCTTTAAGATTCTGATAGCAAAAAGAAAATGAATAGCTGAATAAAAGGAACCATAATTGGAGCATATTCAATAAGTAGATTGAATTATTATTGGTTGAATTATTATTAATATAAATTTTTTTAGTGAGACACTATCACTTTTAAAAACAAACAAAAACCAAACTGCTGAAAATGTTTAAATCCAATGCAAATCTTCGTATCTTCAGTTGTGTGCTGGAGAAAGAGGGGCATTGGGAGCAGGAGAAAACCAGGGCCTTTCGCGTTCCTGTTCTGCAGATCCCTGGGCTAGGTGCTGACGTTCTCAATCCCCTTAAATCCTTAGGCCAGTCTGTGAGGTCAGTGCTGTTGTCTCCTTTTTCCAGATGAGGATCATGAGGCTCAGAGAGATTAAAACATGGGTAAATACGTATTTTGTGAGTGGTGAAACTAGCTGAGCTTCCTTCTGCCTCCAAATTCCATGCTCTTTTCACTGTAATTAATTATTGCTGCTGTTAGAGGATGTTCTGCATTTCTTCAAAAAGTGAGTCCTATTTTTGCCTGCCACCTGGTTTTTATGACTGTCCAGATTGATTTTTCATTTAAATTTACATTCAGCAACTGCAGACTTTTTTCTCTTTCCATTTATCTCTTGCCTTAGTCATGAGGTTGGAAAAAATGAGAAATATGCTGGTTTTGTTTGGACTGAGAACATTCCAAAATATTTGGCTGCACCTCAAAACCCTGTAAAAATAATATTATTTATAACTTTCCGCTTGGTCAATTCTGTTTAAAGTTTAGCTATTTCCCAGAGAAGGCTGTTCTTTCTCCTTGATGGTAAGGTTAGCTGCTTGGAAGCCCCAAACACAAAGCATTTTTTAAGTGAGATGCAGATCCTTGCCTTTAGGATGAATGGAAACTGTTAGACAATAGCCCAAGTACTCCAAAGCAGTTAATTGCAGGATCTCTCTTTGAGAGGCTGCAGGGTAGGGTTGTTGGCAGGAGAATGCTACAATAGCCCTAGTCACAAAGCAGGAGTCATCCAGCCCCAAGATCAGCTAGGTCAGAGGTTGTGCTTTTGAGCAGGACTTTGGTGTGGAATGTCTGTTTCCCTGAAAGCTTTCTGAGGAACACAGAGTTAATTTCTTCTACATTCCTCTTCAGTAAGGCTATTATTGTTAGCAGATTTGTTTAGCTGCCTTAGCAGCTTGGGACTTTTCATTGACTTGTGAGCAGCTGATCTGATTTTCAGGCAGAGATGAGGGGAAAGGCAGCTAGCACAATCATTACAATGGAACACCCACCGCAAATAGCAGGGAGACTGGCTGTTGGCCGGGGATACCTGAAAGAGAAGACCTATCCTTGCCTCAATGTATAATTGAACACTGTCTAAAATTGGTGGCAAAACAATGTGCATCACAGAGACCAAGGATTTGTTATTTAAAAACTTAAACAAACATGGTTTCTCTGAAAGTCCATTCCCTTTTCACAAAAACAATGGCCAGTGAAGCAGCAATTCACAGTAAAATGACAAAGCTTCTCTCCCATTTTCCCATTAGCAGCTACCCTAAAGAGAACAGTGGCAAAAGCCAGAGACTGAATAATTAACCCAAAAAATGTGGTTACATAACTACTAAAATTCCACAGCTTGCAGACTTGTGGCCTCATTTCAGACTAGATACATTCCTAACCCAGTGGTTGCTACTGGCCACAGGTTTACATTTCTCATCTCCCTGCCTTCCTGGTAGCTAAATGCTTATTGATTTTCCCAGAACCCCAAACTCTCTCCATAATAGGAAGATTTGGTGGACGTCTTGTCGAATGCAAAGGAAAGCCACTGCCAGACTGAGCATTAGAACACGGCGTTTTCTTTTTTAATAGAAATGTGATAGACTGATGCAATTATAAATCAATGAAAACCCAGAGGGAAAACGAAACTCATCTGAGGGAAGATCTTTAAGCTTTTTCTTTTTTTTAAACTTGCAAAGAAAAATTGGATCAGGGACCCAAATTTATGAGGTAAAAACTGTCAACAATGCATTCCTAGCAGCTGCTGGGGCTGAGAAAAAGAAAGCCAAATCATGCATGTAGTATGAGTCTGTGAAATGACACATTTTAATATATTGGTTGGTGGAGGGTGCCAAAAATACCTTTTCTCCTTTACTTGTATATTTGACCATTGCCCCAAATTTTTATTGTTTTAAAAATTATTTTTCTAATGTTTTCCCTTATGTACTTTTTAAATTTCCAGATTTTCTCCTATTTTTGCCTTCTGTATCCTAGGTGATGTTTGTGGATTGCCTGGGTGTATTTGGGTATGTTAAAAGTTTATGATAGATTGCTTACCAAACCCAAGGCAACTCATGATACAGAGCCATATGGAGGACTGGGTTGCATCAAGGCACATTACCAAGGCGAGGACTAAGTCAGAGAGCATTAGTAATGAGGGTATCATAGTTGGGTATAAAAAGTTCCACAGAGAGCAATTGAGTTGGGGTGCAGAAAGCAAATAGATCACCCACCTTAGCCTTTAATACATCCTTCCTACAGCAAGGTTGTTTCTTATGCTGGAACATGTATAACCTTTGCCAACCACTTACAGAAATTCTGAATTTGGTAAAGATGTATGCAGAAGTGTAAAAAAGAAAAAGAAAAATGAAAAAATGGAACTGAGACCACTGGAAAGGAAGAAAAACATATTGGTTTTGACATCATTTTCAAAGAATCAGTCGCTAAGGCAAAATCCCAAAATCAATTATCCAAAATTATTGTAAAAGATCATGAGATTTGTTAATAAATTATATAAAGATAGGAAAATATGAACAGAAAGAATCAAATTTGCAAGGGGGGCAAGGGGACAGAAATGCTACATCATCATCACATGCTCTGTGCCAATGTGCTCATAGTTTTCTTTGTTTGTTTTTCTAAGTCAATTTCCAAAGCTTGTGAGTTTTAAAATAATTTCTCAAGGTTAATAGTAATAGCTTATGGTTCACCATTTATTTAGCTGCTTTTATGTATTTTTTAAATTTCTCTCTTGTTTCCAACAACTACAGCTACTCTGGACTTCTAAAAAATCCAAAGGGAAAAATTGTCCATGCCCTGACCTACCCCCAACTTCCTGGCCCCAGCTCTTCCCATAACAGCCCCTTGCACATCACTGTGCTTTTGGTTTATAGATTAATGGAAGACGGGAAGCAATGGGTTCAGTTCTGGAAGTTTCCTTAGAAATTTAGCCACTTTGGGCAAAAGGAAAACTTATTCCAAAATTTGGAGTTCAGTGGTTCATCATTTGCCTCCTGCTTATTTAGGGTTTTTGTATATTACTTTCTGTTTATTAAAATTGTAATACAGCTATATTAAGAGTGATTGTAATATATAGGATGTGGGGAAAGGGTGGGGAGGAGACAACACCTGTTTCAATGTAATAAAGATGCCCAGGGACATAACAAATGGAATATTTATAAAAGTTATGATCTTTACCCTTCCTAGAAGCTATAGTTATCACAATAATTAAACATTCTTGAGCATTGTATTGTAACTTTGTTTTAGAAAAAAATGTTCTGAACTGTTTATGGAGAATACACAGGTATTTGATTCAGAATGTTCCTACAGCATAAAACAGTATACACAGTCCTGTCCACTCTAAAACTTGAAGTGAATGCCTAGATCCAGCTTTAGGGTGGAAGCAAGTGGAACATAAGTGCTGTTTTTATATTTATAATTTCAAATGGAAATGTCACTTGATGAACCCAAGCTTTGCCAAAGGCCCACTTAATGATGTTTACTTGGCTTAGAAAAATAGTGTAAGAGATCCATTTGCCTTAGAAGCCTGAGAGGGAATTGAAATAGAGAAGCATTTGCCCTTCAAAAGGAAGTTCTCCAATTTACTAGATCTGGAATTCATAGATGATGATACTGTATTCTCTGAAGCAACTGAGTCATATAGATGAAAATTACTCATGGAAAATGAGTTTTGACATGCTCTAAATTATTTAGAAGGATGCTCAATATTTCCATTACTGAAGAGAGTATACAGGGAATCTTATGCAATCAATACAAGGTGTAATAGTAAGCTGCCCACCCAGAAGCCTTAGAGAGTTAAGCTGGCAAAAATCTACACATAACAGATCTGATTACCACTCTCTAGAGATATCTGTAAATGTAGGACTGGGAACTCTTGATAACATCTAAAACCCCAATCAAGGAGACTCCTTAGAGAAGCAGAATTGGAATATAATTGTGATTTAGTAAGCTGAATTTGACCAATTTTAGGGTATGCTTTTGAAGAAAGATACTATTAAAAGAAGAGAGATGGTTAACCAGGAACACTTTAAAAAGTAGTGTTAAGAAGTAAAATTTGTCAGAGTATCTCCAGCACTCCCTCGGGGGAAAGTGCTTTTGCTAGTTGTGCAAATTCCCCAGTCTTTTTGGCAGGCATATTTTAAAGTGCATATGTAAGTATCTGGCCTTTGTAGCTTGTTGGTACACATCATTAAGACCATCCACCTCAAGCAAATTCCTGATTATAATTTAGTTTCTTATGAAGGGCTTCTCTCTTTCTTAGAGGAAAAGACTGTCTGACAACTGATTTGAAATTTCTAGGCTTCTTGGTAGATCTTTTTCTCTTTATACATTGAGAATTGACTTGCCGATTTCTATATCAGACTCTTAATGGTTTGGATTAGTGGGAGTCAGTTCCCCAAACCCATGTCCCTTCCAGGTGCACTGACAAGATGAATTTTAAAATGAAAGTGTTAGGCATCCCATGGAAAGCCTGATACTCTGGCCTTCCTGGTGACCACGAGGCTCCAACTCAATAAAGTGTTTTCCCAGTGAAGGGAAATGAGTTAAAGGAAGACTAGGGTGGTATAAAATGGTGTTTGAGAAACTCAAATGCTAGGTGAAGAGATATTGTGAAATAAAACATGAAGTAAAATAAAAGAAGAAAAGAGTTTTCTTTATACCTTACATTCTTTATATTTTATATTTTTTTGCTCCTTTAATAATATGTATTTATATTTACCAAGTTTCAAATAATGAAAACACATTATAATCACAATGTTAAAATAAAATCAGTATGTTAATATTAAAAGATAGAGAATATTGATGCTGGACCCTCTTGAGTCCTCACCCATCTCTAACCTTGTATAGTACACTGACAATCTCTTTGAGAAATTCATCCACACAGTAATTAACATTTACTGGGTACTAGCATGTGCAGGTACTATGCCAAGTATTTAACACACTTTATTTCATTGAATTTGTTTGACCAAAAAAAATTGGTAGATTCAGTCAAATCAATATCTAGGATGAATATTTCCCTTTAATCTAGAGACTATTTTTAATGACTTCAAAAAGATGAATTAATTTAGTTCCTCTTCCTTCCCAACCCCTCCCCAATGGGATGTCAATTATTTATTTTTTATTAAAGATGTTGTAGATTTACAGAGCATACATGCAGAAATACAAAGTCCCCATATACCATCCCTCACAATTTTTGCTGTTATTAACACTTGACATCAGAGTGGTACTTTTGTTACAACTGAAGAAACAATATTATTATAATTATACTATTAACTGTAGTCCATAGCTTACATTAGGGTCCACCGTATTATACAGTTCTATGTTTTGTTTTGTTTTGTTTTTTAAAATTTTTATTCTGGTAACAGACATACAGCCTGAAATTTTCCATTTTACCCACATTCATTTCAACTATACAATTCTGTGGTGTTCAGTACGTTCATAAGATTGTGTTACCATTGCTGCCATCCATTTTTATTACATTGCAAAAACAGTAAAAGGTTTGAGTGGATTCTTCAGAGGAAAGATGACAGCTCTGTCACCTTGATGGGACCTGAAGAGGCTAAGTGTTTGGGGAAGAGCCTAAGTCAGTATCTCCAGGGACTTAGGCAGTGGGCTGGATTTCTGTCTCTCTAGTAAAGGAGTAACTATTTTTCCTCTACCCTTCCTTTGTGTCAAATATATGAAATTAACGTCATTTTTCATACTTCTTGTAAGCTTTGACCCTGTCCTTCTTCCCTCCTTTTCTCTGACTTTGCCACCCCAGGCACATTGGTGCCTTTGGTTTTATACACAGGAAGCAGGGTCTGTTTTCTTGGTGGTCCAAAACCTGCTCCAGGGTTTTATCACGCTCTTTGTTGAGTCAAGATGGTTTCTCCATCACATCCTTAACAAAAGGAATATTTATAAAAATCAGAAATTTTTTTGTCCTCTTGGGAATTTTATTAGTTATGTATTCATTGCTTTCCCCCTCCCCCAACCCACACTATTATTTTTTTTCATATGTTTTAATTATAGAAGTTGTGAACTTATAAAACAATCATGCACATGTGTAGATTCCCATACAACACCTCTTCATCAACCACTTCATGGTGGAATATTTGTTACAGATTATGAGATAATATCATCAGACTATTACCACCACTCATAGTCCATTTGGCACACTTTTTTCCATATGCCCCATTATCAACACAGTACGTCTTTGGCACTGATGCAAGAATATTACAGTATTGCTCTTAACTTTAGTCCATGGGTCACACAATTGTAGTTTTCCCATGCTTCTCCACATTCTCACCACCCTTCAATAGTGACATAATCTGCTCTACCTCACAGAAGGACACTCTTCTATCTGAACCAACAACCACAATTCTCATCTACCTCTAGCTTCACTGTGTTATTCAGTCCCTAGATTATTCTCTAGCTTTCTTTCAATTGACATTTACATCCCTAGACAACCTTTTCCAGCCACTTTCCCATTTATAAACCAGCTGCTACTCACTATAATGTGTTGCCATCAACTATCTACTTTTACTGTAAAATTAATTAAAACTTCTATATACATTAATCATCAGTAGTCATTCTCAGCCTTCCTCTTGTCTCCTAATAACCTCTACTCTAGGTTTTAACTCAATGCATTTATTCTTCATATTTGGTTCATATAAATGAGACCATGCCATATTTGTTCTTTTGTGTCTGGCTTACCTTACTTAGCATAATGTCTTCAAGACTCATTCATGTTATCATATGTATCCCAATTTCATTTCTTCTTACTGCAGCATAGTAGTTCATTGTATGTATATACTGCATTTTGCTTATCCATTCACTGGTTGATGGACATTTGGGTTGTTTCCATCTTTTGGCAATTGTGAATAATGCTGCTATGAACATCAGTGTGCAGATATCTGTTCATGCCACAGTTTTCAGTTTTCTGGATATTTTCCTAGTAGAGGAATTGCTGGGTCATATGGCAGTTCTGTATTTAGTTTCCTGAAGCATATTATTCAAGCTTTCTGTTTCTTTATTGATCCTCTGTCCACATGTTCTATCCAATGCTGAGACTGGTGTATTGAAGTCTCCAACCATTATTGTAGAGATATCTATTTCTCCCTTCAATTTTGCCAGTGTTTGCCTCATGTATCTTGGGGCATCTTGGTGAGGTGCATATACATTTATGATTGTTCTTTCTTCTTGGTGAATTGCCCCTTTTATTAATATATAATGTCTTTCATAGTCTCTAATAACAGTTTTACTTTTAAAGTCTATTTCATCCAATATAAATATAGCTACTTTGACTTTGTTTTGGTTGCTGTATGCGTGGAATGCCTTTTTCCAGCCTTTCACTTTTGTTGGTATCTTTGGGTCTAAGATGAGTCTTTTGAGATAGCATATGGATGGCTCATATTTTCTTATCCATTCTGCCAGCCTGTGTCTTTTGATTGGAGAGTTTAATCCATTAACATTCAATGTTATTATTGTAGAGGCTGTTCTTATTTTACTTACTTTGACCTTTGGATTTTACCTGTCATATTTCATTTTCATCACTCTTTTGAAACTTTTAGTTACTTTTACTGATATAATCTTCATTTCTAGACTCTCTTCCAAGCCTCTCTCTCCTGTTTTTTCTTTTCAGATTATAGCACATCCTTTAGTATTTCTTGAAAACTCTCTCAGTTTCTATTTATTTGTAAATATTCTAAACTCACCCTCATTTTTGAAAGATAATCTTGCTGGATATAAGATTCTTGGTTGGTAGTTTTTCTCTTGCAGTGTCTTAAATATATCATACCACTGGCTTCTTGCCTCCTTGGTTTTTGAAGAGAAATCAGCACTAAATCTTATTGGATATCCCTTATATGTTATGCATTGCTTTTCTCTTGCTGCTCTCAGAATTCTCCCTTTGTCTTTGGCATTTGACATTCTGATTAGTATGTGTCTTGGAGTTGGTCTATTCAGATTTATTCAGATGAAAGTACGTTGTGCTTCTAAGACACAGATATCTATGTCCTTCAATAGGGTTGGGAAATTTTCTACCATTATTTCTTCAAATGTTCCTTCTTCCTCTTTTCCCTTCTCTTCTCCTTCTGGGACACTCATGACGTGTGTGTTTGCACATCTCTTGCCATCATTTAGTTCCCTGAGGCCCTGTTCAATTTTTTCCATTATTTTCTTCATCTGTTTTTTTGTATGTTTGCTCTCAGAGGCCATATCTTCAAGCTCACCAATCCTTTCTTCTGCCTCCTAAAATCTGCTGTTATAAGACACCAGTGTATTTTTTATTTCATTTATTGCACATTTCATTTCCATAAAATCTGTTATTTTTCTATGTATGCTTTCAAATTCTTCTTTGTGCTCACCCAGTGTTTTCTTAATATCCTTAATCTCTTTAGCCATCTCATTGAATTTATTAAGATTTGTTTGAACATCTATGATTAGTTGTCTCAACTCCTTTATGTCATCTGGAGGCTTATCTTGTTCCTTTAACTGCACCATATCTTCCTGTTTCTTGGCATGGATTATAATTTTTTGTTGGTTTCTTAGCATCTGGCTTACCAGATGTATTTATTCTGGGTGGAGTTTCTCCCTTTAATTTAGGGCTTTCTTGCCCTTTCTCCCTTACTGGTTGTGTAGTAGGAGCCAAGGATGTAGGCTCAAGCTGCTCTCTTTGCCCCAGGGACCAATGAAGCTTCTCCCAACTTTCTCCTTCACCAGAGGTAGGGACAGAGCCACAGCCTTGTGTAATAATCCAAATCATGCAGGCCTAGAATGTAGTTGCCTGGAGAGACTGATGAAGCTTCAGACCCCTTCCACCCCTGCCTGGGGCAGGGATGGAGCTGCGGGTATGGGCAGCAATCTATGTTGTGCAGGTCCAAAATGACCACAGTTGCCCCAGGTAGACGTACATAACACTGGCTCCCCCTCTCTGCTAGGGTTGAGAATGGACCCTTTAGACTGCCCAACAATCTAATTTGTGTGGGCCAAATGTGCCTGCAGTTGCCCTGAGAGGCCGAGGGAGTACTGTCCCTTCTGCCCTTTAGTGGGTGGGAATGGAAACACCAATGCCCAATAGTTCAGTCCGTGTAGGCTGAAAGTGCTTGTCCTTGCCTGGAGAGGCTGAGGAAACACCAGTCCCCTCCTATCCTATTGTGGGGTCAGGGTGGATCCACAGGTACCCACCAGGCCAGTTTGTGTAGGTCAAAAGTGCCTGCTGTTGCCCAGAAAGGATGAGGAAATACAGCACCCCTTTTACCTTACTTGGGGACAGGGAAGGAGCTACAGGTGTCTGACTGTTCAGTCTGTGTGGGCTGAAAACACCTGCAGTTTCCCAGAAAGGCTGAGAAAAGCCCAGTCTGGTCCTATCCTATGGGGTTGGAGAGGTGGAGATGGAATCAAAGGCATTCAACAAACCAGTTTGTGTGGGCTGAAAATGCCTAGAGCTGCCCAAAGAGGCAGAGGAAACACAGCTCCTCTCCTATCCTATTGGGGCTACAGGGACAGAGCCCCAGGTGTCCAACTATTCAGTCTATGCTGGTTGAATGCACCTGCTGTTTCTCAAAGAAGCAGGTGCAGGTCCCTCCAACTTCCTCCCTGCCAGAGGTGGAGCTGAGCCTAGGCTAGGGCTGCAGTCCAATCTGGGTGGAAAAAAGCTGATCCCTACAGTCACTGTGATTTTCAATCAGCCCTGCTTCCTCTCATGTTGGGGGTAGAGTCAAAATGGTGGCTACCAGCCTCTTTCCCACTTGGACAGGTTCAAACTTTAGCTGTTCTTAAGATTATACTTTAGCCAGCTGAATTTACTAATCAGTAGCTGAAGTCAGTGACCAACTGTCTCTTCCTCCCCTGTTTTTGGGAGACGGAGCTTCCAGCTCTAGCCACAGAATAGCTCCTGAGGTGGCTTGTGCCACCAGTGAAGGATGGGCAGCAGCCTCCACTGCATGGCCTGCAGTTTCCCAGAGAGGTTATTGCAGGTCCCCCCAGCTTTCTTTCTGCTGGAGCTGGGGCTGGGGCTTAAGTTAGAACTATTGATTGCTTTTTGTCACAAAATCCTTTGGATCAAACTATTCTTATTGGAAAGGGAAACTAATAAAAAGATCTTACCATTTGAATCAATTATCTTTGTCTTAGTGAATGTGGTCTCAACTACAGTAATTTTAGAAGACAAAGCTTTTGAATGAAAGATCTTTGGCAAAAATAAGATTATTCATTGGGGGAAAAAGCAAGGACTAATTTCATTTTCATTTTGAAATGCGGATTTAGATAGCACAGGTGTAATCAAAATAGTGTAGTTTGAGATTCACATAAATACTGGTGTTTAGTTTCCTCATCTAAAAAGGTGGTATTGAATTAAATGATTTCTAGGATATCTAGCCATTCTAAGGATAAGTCACTAATGTTACAACAAGGTCCATTTAGAAATAAATGAAAATTATTCTGTTATTTCATGTATTTAAAGTATCAGTATTGGGTCAAATATCATGATTGACTATGGAACAACATTATTATCTTGATCTCACATCCTGTAGACATGAATATATGTTATAATGAGCTTCAAATAGTATCAATGAAATTGTTTTGAGAAGGCATACCTTCTCAGTTTTTCTTGAAAGCCTACTGTCCAATAGAATTACAACTAGAGTCATATGTAAGTTAAATTTTATTAGTCACATTGAAAATGGTAAACAGTGAAATTAATTTTACTGTTTTATTTTACTTAATACAAATACATCCAAATATTATTATTTCAACATGCAATCAAAATAAATATTATTAATGAGATATTTTACATTATTTTTTATACTGGGTCTTCAAAGTCTGGTTTGTATTTTGCACATACAGCACTCAATTTGATATAACCACATTTCAAGCTCTCAACAAATGGCTACCATATTGAACATTGCAACTCTGGAGAAAATACTTAATACTAATTATAACTTTAAAACTATGGATTAGAAATATATGGATAAACCCTCCATATTTTTGTATTCAAGCAAGTTTCAATTAACCTTTTCAGAAGATTGTGTTTGCCCAGGTTTTGACAATGTGGCCACTTTGACACAGCACAAACTGCAGGGCTGTCAATCATTTTTTAGAGAATGTAGTTTGTGCAATGAATCCCAATTATCTAGCATCCATGACAGCGGCTGTGATGGCTTTGACTGGAATTTCAAAAAAGGACTCAACTTTGAAAGTGACACATTTCATTGTGTTCATTGCAAAACTGATGACTTATCAGAAAACCTGTTTTTCTACTGTCTCTAGAATATTGACCACTGCAAAGAGAATACAAAGATTTCATATATATTGCAGATGGTTCTTTCAGCAAGTCCCAAAGCAGAGAAAGTTAGTACAGATTTGTGCTTTATTGCAAACATTTTGTACAGCATTACACTGAGTGCTTGAATAAAGGTTTTACATAATAATTAGCTTTTTGAAGTAAAAGATTTAAACAAACTTCCCTATTTCCTTTTTTTTTGCTTCATATTCATATTTTAAAATAGAAATATGAGAAGTTTTGTGAAGTTCTCAGTAAGAGAAAGCCTAGGATTAGGTTTGAATCAAATTAAATATGTGCTGAAGCCTCCATCCACCAGAATCCATGCCATTAAATAGATTTTCTCTATATTCTCTTTTAGGAGGACATAATTCACAAGTGTTATTAATTGAAGTGTGCCCCCCCAAAAGATAAGTTCAATCCTATCCCCAGTCCTGTGAATATGACCCCATTTGGAAACAGGACCTTTGAAGTATTTATTAGTTAAAATGAAGCCAAACTGGGTAAGAAAGAGCCCTTAATCCAACATGACTATTGTCTTTATAAGGAGTGGAAATCTGGGCATAGTCAGTAAGAGAGAGACAGAAAGACAGCCATGTGACAGACACAGAGATCAAGCTGTGCTGCAGCAAGCCAAGGACCGCCATAGATTCCCAGCCACCTACCAGAAGCCAGGAGAGAGGCATGAAATGGATTCTCCCCTTTCAGGGGAAGCGTGGTCCTGCCCACACCTTGGTTTTGGACGTCTAGTCTCCAGAACCGTGAGGCAACCCTTTCTGTTATTTAAGCCAACTGGTCTGTGGTACTTTGTTGCAGCAGCCCTATGAAACAAGACAACAAAGAAACATGTTTTCCTCACAAAGTTACAAAGTGCATCTGAGTCACATAACTTAGATTCATATCATGTCCTTTTTAGAGTTTTGACATTGAGACACCTTTGAAATGAATTAATTTTAATTTAATTTAATTTAATTTTATATGGTTGAGCTTACAATGAGTGACAAACATAATGCATCAAGTTAGTGGAATACACCAACATTCTAACCTGGATTTTTCTCTTGATCCCTGAACCAGTACTGTTTTTAAGACATCAACTTCTTCAAGTATTTTTGATCTTCATAAAGGTTACAGAGTTTCAAGATGGGTAAACATCAAAAAAGAGTTAAGTAGACATAAACTGTCAGGTTGCTAGGGATCTTTTTGTTTCTTCTAATCCAGTGATTCCTAACTCTGGTGTCTGACCCATTCTGCTAGAATCACCTATGATGTTGATCACAAATATTGATTTCTGAGTTCTCCCTGTTCCCTGAGAGTAAGTTTTAGGATTTTAATTTTTACCAAAGTCCTCGGGTGGTTCTTCTGAGAATCCTCCATCTCTGTGTTCTACATAGAGCAGAGAAAATAGATGATGAAATAATTTAAAACATTTGCCACAAATCCCAAGGCTAACAGATGTCAGGTCTAGGATTAGAGCCCACCTTAGCTTTTTCCCCAATGACCCAGTCTCCTCTAATAATATTCTATACCATACATTGAACTAATGGAAAGAGAAAAAAAGAACGTATTTTAGAAACAACAATGAGGATTTTTAAAAATGGATTTTTAAAATTTTAATTGAATTAAAATGAGAAAAACAAAACAAAACAAAAACCAGATTCTATTTTCCCAGTTATTCTATTTCATCAAGCATTTAGTAGCATTATTCAGAAATCTTACAAGCAAGTTCTCCTAAGCATTTCTCTCTTGTTTTTAAGGGATATGAGATTTAAGATAATGTAAGAAGTCCATATCTTTTTCTGTGGCAGCTGTATTCATTTAGGTAGGCTTATGTAAATTTTATGCAAATGTAGCATATTTTATGCTCCCAAACTTATAGCTATTGTAACAATTTTATTCACCAAAAGTTGGCCTACAGCAAGATCCTACTGAAGACTGATGATTTATGCAGCTTCCTTCTGCCTGGATTTTTGTGACATTTATCATCATTCAACTCAGATACTCAGACTTGCAGGACCTGAATAGAGATGAAATAAGACCCTGATTTTTCTCCAACCCAGGCTAAACTAGCTACCTCAAACATTTAGGAGATCATTCCTTACAAGTTTCTTCTCTAGCTCCCAGTACAACTCATCTTGACTTATTTATGCCACAAAGTAATAGTCATTTCGATTACAGCTGCCCTGAGTAAAAAAACATATCCTTATGTATGGAAATCATTACTAAATTTTATTAGTTTTAAGAATGACTGTTTACCAACAGCTAAATTTAGGAAAGAGTAAGTTCTTGACAATGCAGCTCTAGAGAAAATTTTAAGAGGTGATGATTCCATTACTTTTCAGAGCTTTACAGCCAACTGAGAAAGGATTTTCTATACCGTTGTGGCGTACTGCCTTTCAAATTACTTTTCTTAAATTAACCTGTCTGAGATAAAATGACACAATAGTAATGATAGATAAAATTGGCCTTTTTATATAATCTTAAAGATTTTTAACTAATTTAAGTAATAGTACCCTGAGTTTATGACTGCTGGAATATACTCTATAAAGAGATTAAAATCATTTATAAAGCCTTTTATTAGTTTTATTGACAGACAAATTGCATTTTAAAAATTGAATCATATACATATAAAGTAGAAAGAGACCTCTAGCCTTAAGAAGGGATTCCTCATTTAAATTCTGAATCCCTAGCTGTCCCGTGTGGTATGGAGGAAAGAGCTCTGAGTTTGGAGCCAGAGTGTCTAGCTAGGTTCAGGTGATGGCCCATCACTTTATCTGTGTGAGCTCAGGCCAGTAACTGAACTTCTCTGGGCCTCAGTTATCCATTGGCAAAATGGTGATATTAATTCTTAGGCAGTCTTCTTCACAGAGTGTTATAAGAATAACATGATAAATGTGAATAACAAGTGGGAAAATTTTATTCCCCAGAATTTGGAGTAGTTTGTACCAAGGAGAGGGAAAAGTTCAGAGTGAATGTTAGTTTTTGTAGAATACACACAACCAAAGTATCTTGTGTGTATGGGGGCAGGGGGTGTCTTCGATGAGGAAAATAATACCTGAACAGGAGGAGGGAAGGAGAGTGCAGAACGTCACATTGGATAGCAGAAGATAGTTTTAAAGAAAATTTTTATATGTGGAGGATGGATGGATTGATGGATGGAAGGATGCATGCATGGATGGATGAATGCAATGGCTAAGTCCTTGCAACACCAGTTAAAGAAAATCATCAGTCAAGTTCTACTTTGGGGTGCTGTCTAAATGTGCAGAACAGTGTTAATATGAAAAGGTGTTTTATGTTTTTTTTCCAGTTTTACACTTCTGTACAGAAGCCAAATATTTCTATTTCATGAATATGACCAATGACAGATGACCTGTCTGCTTTTGGAGGAGGCTTACTCCACTGTTGGAGGTCTGGGCCTTCTTTAAATTGTTTGAACTCTCGGCCTGGTGACTTCTACTTTGGATTAGGATTCTGTCTTCTGAGTCAGCATTTTCTAAACAGCACTCTAGGTTGCTACATGAGGCTGGAGATCTATATTCTGCTTGTTAGCCCAAGATTATCACCATCTAAAGAAGCCATAAAACTCTACAAGTCATATTAAACTTAATTTCTACTTTATCTTTCTGACACTCTCCAAATTTCAAACACAAAACACATGTATGCAAGCCATGCATTAGGCAAGTGTTTGGAGTTTGAGAGCATAACTCAAATTTTACAAGGTGTTAAGTTTTCACCATAAGAGCAAACAGCCTGACCAAAAGCCTTCTTCATCCATAAGGTTAATGAAGTAGAGCACTGTGATGGTTAGGCTAATGTGTCAACTCGGCCAGGTAATCGTGCCCAGTTGTTTGGTCAAGCAAGCACTGGGTATTGTAATACAAGGGCATTTATGGACTTTAGTTACCAGTGAGTTTACTGCATAGATAGCTGATTACATCTACATCAACCAGGAAGATTGCCATCAGAAATGAGTGATGCTTTATCCAATCAGTTGAATGCCTTAAAAGGGGAAGTGATATCAGCATTCAGAGAGAATTTCCCAGCTCGTCGTTGGACAGCCAGCATCACCCGGAAACTCATCAAGGACCTTCATTGGACTCTCATTGGAGCCCCTGGTTTGCAGCCTGCCTTTGGAACCCGGACTTGTGCATCCCCACAGTCACGTGAGAGACTCTTATAAAATCTCATACTGTTGACAGATATCTCTTGTTGATTCTGTTTCCCTAGTATATTAGTCAGCCAAAGGGGTGCTAATGCAATATACCAGAAATGGGGTGGTTTTTATAAAGGGGATTTATTTGGGGTAGAAGTCCACAGTTACCAGGCCATAAAGTAAAAGTTTCTTCCCTCACCAAAGTCCATTGCCACATGTTAGAGCAAGACAGCTGCCAACGTTTGCCAGGGTTCAGGCTTCTTGGGTTCCTCTCTTTCCAGGGCTGCGTTTCTCTCCGGGCTTAGTTCCTCTGGCTCCTCCACAAGGTCAGCTGTAGACTATGAGGCTCTCTACGCTTTGCTTCTCTCCACAAAGCCAGCTGTGAACTATCAGGTGAATGGCTCATCTCTATCCCGGGGCCTTCTCTCCAACATCAAAACTCCAACATCAAAACTGCTTCAACTTTGTTCTTTGTCATGCCTTTTATATTTGATTCCCCCACCCACCAAGTGCTGGGGCTCAATGCCTTACTGACGTGGCCCGGTTAATGCCCTAATCATAACTTAATCATGCCCACATTAGCATACCAGTTTACAAGCATGATCCAATATATATTTTTGGAATTCATAGTTACATCAAACTGCCAAATGACTACACCTAGAGAACCCTCACTAATATAAGCACTAAGCTTTTTTTACTATGGTGGCTATCTAGAGTACTACGTTTTCATAGAGAAAAGGTCTCAGAATCAGAAACATATCTTCTACTTTTGCAAAGCTGTGAAGGGTGAATCTTTCATCATAGGCATCCATCATTCAAGCATTTATCATTCCTCACTTCCTTCTTTATACACCATTCATTCATCCAACACTTACTTAGCTTCTACTATGTATGAGGGTTAGGTGCTAGTGTGAGAGATACCAGGTAGAAAGAGACATGGCTTTTGGTCTAAAAGAGTCTGGTCATCAAGTGTCTAAGGTAAGAGGCCTTAGATAAGGTATTAGGGAAAGGAAGGAGAAAAAGAGTTTGTGACAAGCAGTAATAACCAGTGGAAAAAAGAAGGAAAAAGAGAATTTGAAATGGAGATAGCAGGGAGATATGAAAATGTTTCCATGGAAGTGTAACACACCAGAATTATAAACCTAAAGTGTTGGAAGGAACCATATTGCTTTAAACTTTTCATCTAGCCTAGGAAGAAACTGAGACCCTGAAGGGACATAAGGGCAATGTGTGGTGCCCTCAGGACTAGGTGTCCTCATTTCCTTCCCAGTGATTTGGGTGTAATACAGGGTTACTTCATCTTGTTAGTGAAGGCATCAGGCAACTGGGGACTACCTATTCCCTGTTGGACTTCACTTTGTTGTCTTGTGATGTCATCTATAGTTAGCAGATTTAATTTCCTACCCTAGATCTATCATCTCATGGAACAATAATTTATCCTTTCAATTGCTCATTAGTTAAATTTCCAGATTAGTTGTTCATTAACCAGTATCCCAAGAGCTTCAGTGAGGTAAAGGGTACCCTCCTAATTTTAAAGAACTAAAATGGCTTGCAGAATTTTCTAACTTAGGTCCTAAGAAAATCCAGCACAAATGAGATTGCAATTTTATTATATGCTTAAATTCAGTGATAAACATTTAATCAAGTTTATTTTTCACCAAATACCTAAATCTACAGATTTACCTAACAAAAAATGGTAAGATCTAAATTTTCATGCAACTTAGAATTTAAAGAAGGATGAAATAAAATGATCTTTAGTCCAATTACTATAAAATCCACTTTAGCGTCAAATTGGGCAAATCTCTTTTATAAAGTTCCCACTTTTTTTCTCTCTCTCTTTAGAGAAAATATTGACTCCAGAGAACCCATTAAGTTGCTAGACCAAATGGAATTCTGATCTATTGATTCTTGGCCTGATTTTCTCCCTACGTTGCCAATACGGCCATAAGGGTCCCATGCACATATTGAAACAGAACTTAGTAAGCATTAATACAGGGAAAAGAAAAAGGAAAGTACATAAAAAAGAATGGCTAATCTCTTCCTTGATGAGCTTTGGATATAAATAAGGGTAAGTTAAAAAATAAGTCATTATTCCATTGTCTATTCCTTTTGTGGCAGAGACAGTGGTGTTAAGAAATAGATGCTGTTAAAGAGGGATTTATATAACTATCAGCTTCTGAAACAATAGGCAGGCAGCAGTGTGTTTTCCTGGAAAATGCTCAAAGAGAAAGAGTAAGTCTGTCCCTTTAAAATTTAATACCTTCTGTGGTTTTGTTTTGGAGAAGGTTCCTTTTTTTTTTTTTTCATTTCTTTTTTTCTTATGCACTAGTAGGTAGTGAGTGAATTCTTTTTGCCTGCAGGAAGAAATGCAATTTTTGAATGCCAAAAATAGCTCCTTTGTGTGAAAATATCACATAGCCAAAGACATTTTAGAGAAGAAAAGAAAGATTCATGTTCTGAATTAATATTTTTAAAAATATGCAGACAGAGAATTTCTAACAATAGAACAGGAAGGAGGTGACATAAATAAACCGAGAAGAAACAAGAAATCTTGTCTACAGTTATGGCAGCCCCAAAGTCTGAATGTTTATCCTTTTTGCTATGCTCCTAGCTTTTTGTGTGGTCTCAGAAGGATAATGTATCACCCAATGCCATGGCTTTGAAAGACAGGTGTTTCTAATCATTCTCTTTAGTTCAAGACATTTCTTCCCTTTCCTACCCTCAACTACTTATTTTTATGCAAAGTTACCAACTAGGCAAAGAATGAACCAACCTGGTTATAGAAGATGTCTCCTGTTGGGTTTTGCAAAGAACCACAAGGTTATAGATAGATGACAGATGATAGATAGATAGATAGATAGATAGATAGATAGATAGATAGATAGATAGGATGGGTAGAATTTTTTTTTTTTTTTAACTTGATTTGACTTTACAGAGTTGTGGGGAATGATTAAGCAGTCTCTGTAAGGCATTGGTATTCAGTTTGTTGCTGAAGATTGAAATCCACAGGACAAACTATTGGAGAAGGAAGACTGGCATAAAGAGGATGAGATAGCAAAAAAAAGTTGGAATTCATAAGCACGACTGGAGTCCATGAGGACAAATTACAAAATGTGTTCTAACTGCTTCTGACCTTTGTGGTTTGCATGTCCTCCAGAAATTGGGGCCCTTGTCATGAGTTAAAACATCCACCTGGCCCAGGAGATGTAATGACATTGCAATGACAGATACAGGCCATTGTATACCTTCCCATAGCCTGCAGAATTGTGTGGGAGAGAGTGTAAACTACAATGTGAACTATGGTGCATGCTCAGTGGCAATGTCCCAGGATGCATTTATTAATTGCAATGAATGTGCCACACTAATGAAGGATGTTGTTTATGTGGGAGGGTTTGGGAGGTGTAGGGAGCAGGGCATATGGGAATCCCTATATTTTTTTGTGTAACATTTGTGCAATTTAAGTATCTTTAAAAATATATATTTAAAAATAAATAAAAAAAATAAAATGTGGGAGTGGCTTGGCTGCAGGCAGTGATAAGAAGCTGGAAATGCTGTAAAAATGTTAAGGAGAAATGTAGTGAAAGCTTAGTGCCTTGAATACACTGTTCATAGAATTTTGAACTTTGAGGAGACTGGCAGTAAGGGCTTAACCGAAAGGGAAAATAATCTCATAAGAAACTGGAGGAAAGGGCAGAAATTTTGTAACATTCTTGCCAGAAGTAGCATGGAAAGTAGAAAATGAGTCTAATGAACTGGGAATCTAGTTAAAGAGATTTCCAATCAAACTATTTAGGTACAACCTAATTTCTTTTTGCAGTTTGCAATAAAAAGTGAGAGGAGAGAGATAAACTAAAAGAAAGACTGTTTGTTATATAAAAAGGAGCCAAACTTTGATGGTTTTGAAAATACTCAGACTCATCATATGGTCAATGTTGTTAAAAATTTTTTTATAAAAGGCTCTGAGCAAAAATCGAATCCAATGCAATGCCAGAAAAATTTGGTGCAAAGATGAAGCCCAGGTTATGGCTGTAAATTCTTTTATTAAAATCTCAGAAAGATCTATGTTGGTGCCTCAGAGTACCTTCAATCAGACAAAAGACCCTCTAAAGAGATTAAGATTGTATTTACATCAAATAATAAGGCTTCTAGAATGCTTATGGTCATTGTACCGCAGTCATCTCAGTCAAAGTCCAAGGTTGAGAGGCCTGGAAGAGATTTGTGGATATTGCATTTGTCCAATGCTTTAACACCAAGGTGATTCACAGGAGACCCACAAAGTTCTTAAGGGATTTATATCACCAGCTAGGACTAAGGTGGACAGAGACAGTACAGAATGAGGATGTGCCATATAGGAAATAAGAATAAGATTGTGAAACCAAGAACCCAGAAAAGCTGAAAACCATGAAGAAGTATTCTTAGACCTGAGACCTAATCAAGGAACTTCCAACATTTACCTGCCTGGATTTCAGAATTGCAATGGACCAGTGACTTCCCTTTGCCTCCTATTCTTCACCCTTACTTTTGAACAGGACAGTCTATAGTAGTTATCTTATGCCTGCCTTACTATTTTATGTTGGGTGTATGGGGGCAGATAATTTGCCTTTTTTGTTTCACAGGTCTACAGATCTCAAGGAACTGTACTTGAGGAATTGTATTTAAGGTACTACACTCAAGGAACCTCACCCATACTTGGACTTGATTTAGATGAGATTCTGGACTTTTAGCCGATATTATTATAGGATGGGAATTTAGGGGTTTTGGGGGAGACTTGAATGTATTTTGCATGGGGGAGGTATGTAAATCATTTGTGGCTAGAAGATTGAATATGGAGGCTGCCTCCAAGATGGTCCCAATCATCTCTGTCTCCTGGTATTCACGCCTTCTGTAATCCCTTTCCCTTGAGTGCTAGATGGGCTTATTGGCTTGCTTCTAACAGATAGAATACAGCAGAAGTGATAGTATGTCAATTCAGAGATTAGGCTAAAAAAAAAACTGTGGTTTTGTTTACTTTTTTTCCCCCCCAATAAAAGCTCTTTAGAATGGCCAGCTGCCAGGTCATGAGGCAGCCATGTGTTGAGTTTCATGGTAGTAAGTTTGGAAGGCAATCATCTGAGGCCTGTTAATAGCTGTGTGAATAAGTTTGGAAGCAGATCCTCTGCCAGTTGATCCTTGAAACTGGCTCATGAGAAAACCTGTGCCAAAACTGCCCAGCTAGGCTACTCTTGGATTCCTAGTCCACAGAAACCATTGGATAATAAATATTTGCTGCTTTCAGCCTCACCGTGTTGGGATAATTTCTTATGTAGAAATAGATTAAAAATACATTTATGTTTTAGAGGAGAGGCTATATTATTATGTCCTAATTGCTACTAGGCAACATTTTATGAAAAGGCAATTCCAATCTTTTTAATAAGATGACATTGTCAATGAATTATTTAGTCACCATTTGAAGAGTGCTAACCACAATTTGATCTCCTACATTCCCACTGCCTTATCTGATCTTTTGATTAATTAATTACTTTAATTATAAAGTGATAGCTAAAAAGGGAAGTAGGAAAGGGTGGTCCCTTATGTTCTCAGAATTCCCCAGGTTAGAATGCTTAGTGATAAAATGGACTGGATTAAGATGCAACAACAGCTACCTTTATGGCACGCTTACTCTGTAGCAGGAACTGTGGAAATTGCATTAGATAATCATTTTAGATAATTCTCATGCCAACCCTCTGAGGCAGATATCATTATTATTTAAGGGTTAAGAGACTTGCCCAATGATACATTGGCAAGAGGTAGGTCCAAGATTTGAGCTCAGGCCTGTCTGCCTGCAAGTCTTGGGCTCTTAATCACTCTAAGCAAAGAAGAAGAACTCCTTTGCCTCTTGGCATGAACAAAATAATTAGCTCAAATGGTAGATTCTTTTTGTGATCCAGTATTTACAAAACATAAACAAGGCAAGTCTTTTCCTTGACTTCATGGATGCAGCCTAGAGAGGTCCCTATTTGCCAAGTCTGAGCCCATGATGTTTTTGAAGAAAGGGGTGAATGCCCAAGCTGAAATAAACTCTCTCACCAGCTTATGGTCTCTGTCCCTAAGAAAACTTTGGCTGATTTTAAATATCATTCAGAATTAATAGATATTTGAACTGACCAGTTACATTGGTTTTCAAGATTAGGAGTACATGATCCCAAGGCATCAGTCTCAGTGTTTACAGAGACATTTGGCAGAATGGAACAAAAACTCCTTGCTTTGCCTTTAACCAAGACTACTGCCTCTTTGTTTTTCACTAAGGGAAAAGGGATCTGCCATGTATGGCAAACTGTTATGTGCCAGAGCATTTACTACATATATTATGCATTGAGGATCTTTCTGAAAAGGCCATTGACTCATTTATTGGTCATTTTTAAAAGATAACTGAAATATAAAATAGAATGGACTCCTTCATATTAACAAGTGAGTTTTTTAAAGAACTTGGTAATAGTACTATTTTTAAAATGGAATTTTGATTAAAATTCTTAACTATACATTTATTTTTATTTGCTTTTTCCTTTCTTTTTTCAATAGATTTAATTTTTCAAAATTGAATCCATTATACATCTCACTTTTTAAGTTTCAGCATAATGTTTTAAAATAATTATTGGGAAATACATTCCATGTTTTCTTGGCCAACTTTCTCATTTCCAGACTATGCATTTAGTCACAGGGTGATGGTCAGGCCAAAGTTTATCTTATCATACCAGAGTTTTTAGGTCATTTCCACTCTTCTGATGTTTATTTTTTCAAACTTTCATTTGAAAAGAAAATTATTTGGAAAACACCAGCAAATCTTTTTCCTTCCTCTTTCAGCTACTCAACTGCCAACTGCCAATTCTTTCTGTATTCTTTTTCTGATATGCACAAGATAGGGAAATTGTGGCTATTTCTGAAGTTGGCAATAGCTAAATGGAATTATAGAAAGTGACCCAAATCAACATGTATACATGGCTTTTCCTGAGATATAAAAACTTTTTGAAGGATTAGCTTGCTCCCATTTTGGAAGATTTGTGTCACATTTCAATGATAAAATTATTCAGAAAAAATGTTTCTCTATAAATAGTCTCTAAATTCTCGCAAATGTCAGAGTTCTTGGGGGCCAGAAAAAGGGCACAATTTCAATAAATTAAACATACACATACATACACATGCCTATTATAATCCAAAGATCTGTCAGATATGTAACGATCCTCTCTGGAAAGCTTCATCAGAATAACTGTACCATCTCTTTAAAAAAGCCTCTGAACACAAACCATGCAAACACTGTGTAGAAACCTTATTTTAATAGTTGATGTAAAACAACTATATTAAAGTATTTTATGCAAGCTGAATTAACTTGTTTATATATCTTTTCCTCTCTAGACCATTGCAAAATTAAACATTTATTTTTTAATGTAGTACCTCAGGTGATGTAAAGCATACATTATAAACAACTTTCTCAATGATAACTCTTTTGATAGATTTAAATACTAGATTTTTTTCCAAAATGGGATTTTGCACACCTTCATTAAATAAGATCAGCAAATTCCCTGAGATTGTTTTTACCAAAATATCTGATCTGCTGTTTGAAATTTTGCATTGTTTTATGTCTCTACCTAATTGGAATTTCAAGGCATCATGAAATATTTAAGTTGGAAAGTAACTTAGAGAAAATTTGTGCAATTGCTTAATATCTCATCAGAAATAGTCCAGAGAGGTTGAGTAATTATACCTAGTTAGCTGATGGCAGATCACTGTAATTCAGGAACAAGATGTGATTCACATGCCATTTTCTCTGTGAAAATGGAGTCCACATAAAGCAAGACTCCACCTTTGCAAATTAGTCCAATATTTGTTTATAAGGTCACATGGTCTCAGCTCCCAGGCTCCCAGTAAGACACTTCATAGAAGAGGGCAGTGGTTTGGCATGAATCTGTGGTATCCCTCTTTGTCTTACAATGGGCCAGGCTCCCACTTTCCAGCTGTACCCTCCCCCAAAGAAATTGAAGTGAGATCAACTCTGAGTATGAAATGCTTTATGGCAGGAAAAAATCAGAGGATGTTCTTGTGAAAGCTTGTTTAAGTGGTGAGGATGAGGATGGGGATGAGGGAGAGGTGGGTGGAGAGGGAGAAGAGAGCTGTGACATCCCTGGAAATAATTTGCTCCCATGTCATCCCTGAATAAAGCATCTCCCTTCAATCAGGAAGGCATAATGAATGGTGTGATACCCGGTAGCCTACACAGTTATAAATACATGGCCTTCCATCTAAGAGATGGCCCGTCACCACTCACTAAAACAGTCTGTCATAGTGTGCTTCAAGGCCATTCATTTCTCTTGGCCCCTCTGGAGATGTGACTGGGATATCCTGAGAAACCTCTTTCAGGTCCTTACCCAGTGAGTGCTGTGCATTAACACCTCTTGATTCCTCTCCTCCAAATGTTATCACATCTTGGGTTTTCTTTTGTATTCCCAGAAGGCAAACAAACAGAGCAAAAACTAAGCTTGGCTTTGCTGGAAACAGCTTATCCATAGAGTGATGATTGGCTAAAATTAAATCTTATGATATCAGGAATGTTCAAAGTTTGCTGTTTAATGCATAGGAGGGAAAAACTTCTAGAAAAGCAGTTTAAAAATAAAATATCTCACCATCATCAAGGTTCAAATTTTACATGATGAAAAGCAGACTTTAACATAGCAATTGCAGCAAAGCAGGGCATTCTGATTTGCAGACTGCTTCAAATAACAGTTGTCCCTTTGATAATATTGACACATATCTCCTTTCACAATCTAGTGCTTCTTCTGCACTTTGTAATATATCCCATCTGTTTTTTAGGGCCACTGTCATAAGGAGGCCTGGAAGAGTGAAGAAAGGCCTGATTGATCACAAGGTCCTATCAAATGTCAAAGCTGGCCCTGGCTGACCTCCCATCTATTCAGAGCTGCTTTGATTTAATCTCCAAACTGGCTGCTTCTTCAGGCTGTGAGTTCTATCTGCAACCCATGTGTCAGCATTGAGATATGACCTGCTTCACGCTCCATTCATCTCATTTGAAGGACGGAAATTAAACTGGAGGGTCGAAGAGGGGGACTGCTCAAAATATACACACATTAACTGAAGCCTTTTGTGTGGGTGCGTTATAGGAGTTTGAGCAACCATTAAAAATTATATTAAAATGAAATTGATCTTTACTGCACTGAAATGGTTTAGAACTTTTCCTCCCTTCACCACCCAGTCATCTCTTCTTTCTTTCCTGCTCTACTTACAGTAATCATATAAGGGGAGAAAAATTTACAATTTTCAGTTTCTTTAAAAAGGTGTCCTTTAAAAAATTATCTTATTGCTTGTAATATGCACAGCAAATATTTCCTTAAAAATAGAGTTAAGAATAGCTGATAGCCAGACTAATAGAAATGCTTTGTTTAGCATTATTGATTCCTTTAAGTTACAATTTTCAAGATTTAAAAAAATTCAATTAAAACTCAAACTTTGGGAATAGTCCTATAATTATCAGGACACATCAGTACATTATAAATCTAAATACCACTGGATATTAATTTTTTTATTTCTAAATTTTCCTTGCTCTTTTCATTGACCCTTTTATGCTATCAATCAAGGCTCATAACTAATGGAATGCTTGATTCCTTATAGATTTGTTTGTTATAATAAGCTCAAAAATAAACTCTATTTCATTCACTAGATGTGTCCCAAAAATATGGGAATAAAATATTTATATTTTTAGTATGTTGGGAAAGTTAACTATATTTTTCTCTGTGTTTATTCATTTGTGCATTCACTCATTTATTTGTTAAAAGAACTTTCTACTATAATCACATCCAGGTAGGGGAAATTTTTTTTTTTAATTTAAAAAGTATATTATAAACTTCCTGTTACAATAATAATAATATATATTCAATATAGAAAAAAAATTCAGCAAAGAGGGAAGCAGAGAGAAAGAGAGAAAGAGGAGATGCCAAAAATATTATTGACCAGAGGTAACCAACGCTTTAGCCTTTCTCTTTCCATTTTTACTTTTTGTATATGCACATAAGCACACTTTTTATTTCCCTTATATGAAATCACACTGTTTCTGCTATGGAGAAGCCTGCATTTTCAGCTATTATGGGCATCATTTTTTTTTTTTTTTTTTTTTTTTTTTATTTTTTTTTTATTTTATTTTATTTTATTTTTTTTATTTGTAAAATGATATATAAATACATATGCATATATGTGCATTTGTTTACATAAATGTTATTATATATATATATACATTTTATAAAGGTGCCTAGATTACCCAAATATTACTCAGAAACTACAGGGATTCCCATGCTCCCCACCACCCACACCCCGAAAAACACCCCA
>JAQZBX010004420.1:0-60401 GCA_029593785.1 Cabassous unicinctus | reverse complement strand
AATGATAGCTAATCCTTACTCAGCACTTGTGCAGGACCAGACATTGTGCTAAGACATGAATTAACTCATTTGTTCCTCATGATATCTCTTTGATATATTTATCTATCTATATATATATATATTACAGATGATGAAACTGAGGCTTAGAGAAGATAAAGAACTTGACCAAAGTCACTTAGTACCTAAACAAGTTGGACTTCAAGCCCAAATCGGAACAGACACAGAACTGGTAAGTGGTGGGGCTATAGGCTATCGATTTGCACAGCCCTCTTCCGGAACTGGATCCAGATGATGAACCCAAACACTGAGTGCACCTCAACCATTAACAATTCCATCCATTCCATATTCTATGTTTACAAATCATATTTGTAAAAGATTTTTCCAAGACTGAACCTAAAGTTCTTTTTCATTAAATCCAAATTAACCAGAATATCGACTTAATCTGAAGACCCTCTTCCCCATGCAATCCTACTAAATAAGAATTTGCTGTTTAAGAATTCAATAGAATAATACACTAATTACAAATCAGGGAGAAATGATACTTTATGCCATTGGAATACATTAAAATTTGTAAGTGAAGTTCTAGCAGATGCTGTATAATTACCTTAGCTAAAAGGTAACTTCCACATAGCATTCCTCTACATAAAATAAAACAAAATGTTTGGTACATAAAAGTGTGCTAACTGCAAGTGAAAGAAAATACTGTTAGCATGTCACTGCCCTTCAGCACTGTTCTGGAACATCAGTTCTATGCCAGTTTTAGAGAGAGGGGGTCAGTGGAGCAGCTCCTTATGATACCTTCTGTTACACAGAGGCCATTATTTATGAAATTAAATGCAGTTAGAACAAGGCACCTAAAAAGTTCATCCTTTCTGAAACAAAAGATCAAAGATGGCTATAAATGTGGAGGATGGGAACAAAAAAGAAATCATACTATTACCAGTTTTTTCATATTTTAAATAAAATGTCTACATCTTGAACCACAACTATTTCCAGTTTGTAAAAGACAAAGTGCTGGAAAGCTGATCCTCACTCAGTAATTAGATGCAGCCACAGTCAAAGCAGGGTGTTTGCAGGCATGGAGGGTCAGGCTTGGCTGGGAGAGCTAAGCGCAATTTGTCATAGTGCTTGTCATAGTCCTTGTCATAGTGCTACCCTCTTGAGACCATCAGCATGGTTTGGCTGACTAACAGAGGACAAATTTCATGCTGGCTTGAACCTAATACCTCTCTGTTTCTATTGCATTTTTATTTACAAAGAGACTTGTGTAAAAAACCTTGAATACAGTTTCAAAGTTTTTTTGAGGGGGTGAGGGTTTGGCTACAAATTATTAGGGGAACATAAAACCAAAAAACACAACTGTTGGCCTCATTCTGAGTAATTTCAGAAGAAAACAAACCCTTTAGGATATGTATGCCCTACCAGAGCTGGTTGCCACGCTGGCAATATGGATTTGCAGCATGTATGGGAACTAGACAAACCTAAATTCGCATCACATTTCTGTTATTTATTAGCTGTGTAGCCTTGGGCAAACTAGATAATTTCTCTATTCCTTCATTTCCTCACTTTACATTTGGCAAAATGAAAGTGCTTATCTCATGTAAGAGGGATAATTAGATGAGATAGATTATGGAGGGTACTTTCTGCAGTGCCTTAAGTGTTCAACAAATGCCAAGTGTTATTGCTGTAACTGTTTTTACATGATTTGCAATTTGGTTGAACTTCACTGAGATTCCAAAAGATTCTCCTTCCCTCTCTCCCTCCCTCATTCCCTCTCTAAGTCTCTCATCTATTCCAACTCTATTCTTTAACCACCATATCTGGAATTTGACAATCAGCTGATTCCAAAACACCTCACAAATGGATGCACAAGTGATTCTGGTAAGCTAAAATGGTAATCTCATCTGAACTGGCCTGTTCCCTCAGACAATGCAGTCTGAAAGGTAAGAGATTTGAAGAAAGCATGCAATGGAATTTGAATTTTTACTGGGTCAAGTCATTCCAATATTTTCATAAGAGATATTCAGAGTGACTTAGAGAAACAGTAAAGACAAATTTAAGAAAGCTAAGAGAATGGATAATATGTACCATTTACAGAAAATCTTTTTCGCTTTGGGACATTTTAAGTGATCCCATGAAAAGACTTTTGGATTTTACATTAAATTATTGCTTACTAATATGCAAGTTAACAAGAAGATGGGATGAAAATATAATTTTCTATAGAGCAAAAATGAATACAAATTAGAGTTACATACTTAGTTGGTGAAATGTGCTTGGCTTCAAAAAGAGTTGTGGGATTCACTCATATGCCTGCCTTTATGTAATGAAATGCAACATGCTCCTGAAGCATTGCTTTCCACCAATGCTTTATGCCAGAGTCTAAGAAAAGCTGAGGATTAATAGCAGAGAAAATGGCCCTCTGTTTGGCTGAATAAACATTGCACAAACACTGAACTCTGTGTGGGATCATTAGTTTTTTTTTTATCGTACTATTTCTAGAATTGAAAAATCACAAATCCCTTTCCAGCTTAGTTCTTTTATGAAACAAAAGCATTACCCAGACCAGCTAAGATGTATTCTTCAGGATTTTGACATCTCTTGAATGTCAAACAGGTTCTGTAGACACCAAATACCGATTCTCTCTTTCATGTGGAAGGTTAAGTAAGAAAAGACTTCATGTGAGGAAACTGCCCCATAATTCATGGTTATTTTAATTTAATCCGAGTGTGTTTCAATTTACATATAGACTGAAATGCAGTCTCAGAGAAAATCATCTATTTTGAGTAAATCAACATTTTGGGGGAATAAAACTAACCATTTAAAAAAGTGATGAACATGTTTAAGCTATATATGCATTTGAGAGAAGTTGGCATAGATATAAGATTAGCATTATTTGAAAATGCATCATACGTAAAAACATTATAAGTATATTCTTTGATTCTAAAAATTGGTTCTACAGCCTTCTGAAATTTTGAAAGACTTATGGTCTTTAATACCCTATAGCTTTTAACCAGACAAGCATATTTTTCTGGAAGATATTCCTTCAGTAGAATATAAATTAACTACAGACATGATGAAATGGTCAGAGCTGGCAGGAATGGGAGAGAGCTGGATGATATTAGGAAATTAAATGAATAAAATATGGTGAACGTTTATCAACAAATACTTAAGCTTAGAATTATTTTATTGTAACCTTGAAAGAGGAGAATATGATTGATAATAATATTTGAATATCTGTTCCTTGTTAATTACAACTATGTATGCTTAATATGATTGATTTATAAGAAAGAATATAACACTATTGTTTTCTTGCCCCTCTTCAAAAAATGATTGTAGTCACTTTGCTCAAAAGTTTAATTCAAATCCTGACTAATTCTTTCGGTCCTCTTGAGAAGTCATTAAACAGCTGTACTTAATTTAACCTTCAGCACAGCTTATGCTGATTAACCTTAAGCATAAATACAGAGAAGCACTACAATTAAAATTTAAGACACAGACTTGTGGAAGGAGAATATTTGTATGTTTTTTTCACAAGGTCTGAAGTCACCATCACCCACAGATTAATTTAGTGTCTACTTTCACAAATCATACCTGGAAGGAAACTTTATATCTCCCCTGGTACTTCTTATTTGTGTCTGAAATTCTGTCATTGAAACTTTACTTCTTTTCTGTATTTCAGATGACCTAAGTGTCTATGTAGAAAATCTTAAAGAATCTACAAAAATGCTACTAAGACTAATAAGTGAGTTTAGCAAGTTCACATGGTCCAAGGTCAACATAAAAATTAATTGAATTTCTATATGTTAGCAATGAACAATAGGAAATTGGAACAAAAAATACTATTAATGAAGGCATTAGAAAATATGAACTGCTTAGGGAATGTTTTAAAAATATGTACAATACCTATAAACTGAAAAACTACAAAGTATTTCTGAGAGAAATTAGGTAAGAATTAAATATGGAGAGATATATCGTGTCATGTATTGGAAGCTCAATATTGTTATCATTTCTTGCAAGATTGGTCTACAGATTCAATGCATTTTCAATCAAAATCCCTATGGGTGTTTTTGATAGAAACTGGCAAGCTTATTCTTGAATTTATATGGAAATGCAAAGGACCCCGGAAAGCCTAAATAACTTTAGCAGGAGTCAGGGGAGGGAAAAAGAACCAAGTTGGAGAGCTCCCATTATCTGATTTAAAGAATTACTGTAGTAAGAAAGTTAATGTGGTATTGGCATAAGGATAAACATACAGATCAATGGAACAGAAGAGAGAGCACTGAAGACAAATTGCCAGTCTCAAGAGTTTCCTCAGGCCCAATCCATTTCTGCTGATTGTTTCCTCTTAGATCAAATATTGATCAACTCTCTACCTCAGTTTCCTCACCTACAACATAGTACCAATTCATGGCTCCAGTATCATATTTGAAAAAACAATAGTAGTTCCACAGCGATAAATTAGATGTGGTAAGCCTCACTAAAACACTATAAATGGGATCCAAAATTTCAATCACATAAAATTTAGTGTTATCATTGCAAGACTGAGTAGGATAAGTCTGCTGTGGAGGAATCAATTGTCACTTGTGTTACAGCCGAATTTGTGTTATCACAGGACACATTATCATAGGGATTCTCTGTACATAAAATAAATCATTATGACCATTAATTTTTGTGGGGAAATGTAGTCTATGAAGAATTAGTCTCTGGTATTGTATTTTTGGATATATTTACTTAGAACAAACCATGGGATGTGGCATTATACAATGCTATCTCCAGGCAAATTCAATTCAAATGATTAACTCCCAATAAGCTTAGTGTTTCAATTCCACAACAAACATTTATTGAGTACTTATTAAAAGTCAGGCATTATGATGAATGCTCACATGTGTTATCTCATTTAATCTCTCCAACAGTTCTTTGAGTTAGGCATTATCATATGTTTTTTTAAACAACTGACATAACTGAGGCTCAGAGAAATTACTTGCCGGTAGCTGAGAAATAGCTGAGACAATATTTGAAACGAGATCTTCTGGTCCCTGAACACTCTCTGCTACAAGCCTCAGCCAAAGTAACCAAAAACTCTTTCTTCTTTAATTACCTCTTTTGACCTTATAGTTACGTTTTCGATTTTTACTAAACTACACATCTGTAAGTATATGTTACTAACAACTGCGAAGTAGTTGAGGGAGCTATAATGGAGTGCATTGGAGGAGGTATAATGGGGTACAATATATGTACTAGCTCATTGTAAGGTTCATTTCCCACGAAGCAGGTACTTTGAACCCATTTTGCAGGAAGGAAACCCAAGACCCTGAGAATTTAAGTGACAGACTTAAGGTCACAACTATTACATACTGTAGCTGAAAGTTTTTTCTTTATTTTTGAAGAAGTTTTAACTTACATAAAAGTTACATTGAAAATATAGTGGTTCCCATATACCTTACCCACTTCTCCTCTCACACTTTCCCCCATTAACAACATCTTTCATTAGTGTGGTACATTTGTTACAATTAATGAATAAATTTGAAGTATTGCTACTAACAGTAGTCAATAGTTTACATTATGTTTTACACTTTCCACCATACAATTTTATAGGTTTTGACAAAATGTATAATGGCCTGTATCCATCATTGCAATATCAGGCAGAACAATTCCAATGTCCCAAAAATGCCCCATATTATACCTATTCTTCCCTCTCTCTCCCCTCAGAACCTCTGGTGGCCACTGTCTTTATATCAAATGTTGCAAGTTCTTCCATTACTAGAATAATAATAAGTCTCCTTTAGTCCATAGTTGCTTTCCCCCCTTATGTTTGCTCATTCCTCAATCTTGAGGATTTGGGAATGGTGATACCCACTCTGCTTCCTATTGAGAGGGCGCTTAGATCCCGTGGGGCAGATGGATGGAACTGTCTTGCTTGCAGTTGTAGATACTCTCTGTTTTGGGGGGATGGGAATCGTCCATTATCATCCTTTTGTTAGTTGTTAGTTGTCTTGGGAGAGTCTGATGAACTGGAGAGTAGGTGTTGGCTGCCTCTACTAAGATTCAGGGCTCAACCAGCATAACAACAGACAGAAGATTTAGTCTCTGGGATATATATTTAATGGGTATAGTGCTAATTATGGGTTCAAATAAAAGGGGCAGAAGAACCATGTGTAGGAAATTATAAATGAGTCTAACTCTGTTTCATTGGGAAGATAGGTTATCATATATTCCAAGGTAAGGCCCACCAATGGGGTGCCAATTTCCTGGGGTTGTCTGCCCTCCCTATAGTATCTAGATGTCATAGGGTGCTCAGGAATGCCCCTGCTTGAAGCGTTGTTTACTGTGGCAGTCAGTGAGATCCTCCTGAGACGTGTATAAGTGTAACCTCTGGAATGACCTCCCATATCACTTTGAAATCTCTTAGCTGTAAAACCTCTTTTGTATTTAATATTTACCCCTTTTGGCCAAGGCCTTTTTCCAAATGCATTGCTAGTTGGCACTTGGTAGAAATCCCTCAGTGCCAGGGAGTCATGTCCCACAACCGGGGGGGAGGCAGTGAGTTTATATGCTGAGTTTGGCTTAGAGAGAGGCCACATTTGAATAACAAGGAGGTTTTCAGGAGGTAACTCTTAGGCAATACATACTGTTAATCTGTGTTTCAATTTTACAAGAATAATGTTCATAAGTACAAGCATTAATATCAAAGGCCTGGCATATTGGCCTGTCCTTTTAATCTAGGCACTGCTTATATACTCTAGAGAGTCTTGCCACTCTATTAGAGAATGTAGCAGGACTCCCCAGGATGGGAATTTAATATTTTGTTGTTTAGTGTGTGGGTCTCCATCTACTAAGATAACGCCCCATGACCACATTCATATTCCATGGAGGCATGCCCAGGTACACCCTTCCCCACACATCCCCCCACCTGCACCAGTCATCACCCCCCACCATTGTTTAACTTTTTTGTAATCCAAAACCTGCACAAAAACAAAGCCAAAAAAAATTTTTTTTGCATTGTTGTAGCCAGAATTTGAACCCAATCTATCTGGCCCAATCCCATTTCATGGTGCCAGAACCTCTCTATTTGTAGATGAGAAGGTCAATAGCCTATTAAGGTCTCATTTGTGTATCTGACAGAACAATCTCTGGGATAAGTTCAATTTTATAGTAAACAAAATTAACTAAAACGACTTTCAGTCTCATGCAAGAAATTCTATAATATCTATCCCTTATACCAACACATTTGAATAGGACACAAACAAAACAATAATGCAAATTAAAGCAAAATTATTCTTAATCAATAAAGTATAAAAATAGTCACATATCATTATAATAAAAAGAAAAGCATCTTTAATAGATGAATATTAACACAATATTCTATTAGTATTCATCAAATGTTCCTAAAACATGTAAGGTTATACATGTTTTACAAAAGAATATCAGCCAGAGATGAGGTCACTGCCAGCAATTGACTTTTCTTCATGTCAGACTGACCTGGCCTTAGCTATAATTTCTGCTGAAAGCACCAGAATCATATCCAGTCATTTAGATACTTGGCCATCCTGTCCAGTCACTAAGGATAATCAGAGCAGCCAGATGAACACTGGGCAGGATGCTTCAGAGGAATGCACTGCATTCTGCCTCCTGCTCTGTACCCCACAAAGGAGTTCTTATTAGGGGAGTCAGCCAGGGCAGCTCCAGAATTTCCATGTAGGAGGGCATAGGGGCAAGAGGGGTCTTGATCTGCTGCCTTGGCATTTGTCTATACTTCATATTAGACTGAAGAACTATTAACTGTCCACAGCAGACATGGGGTGGAGTGGGGAGTCCAGACTTATGGAGCTAGCAGAAAGAGCAGGGGTGAGTTTCCCAGCAGAACACTTCTCTCATGCCTCAGATCGGACACTACCCACTGGGCCCCTGACACCCCACTATGGCACCAAAATGAGTCAGTGCCCCTCTGGCACTTTGCCCGAGAGATGTTGCCTGCAGGAACTGCAGGACCCTTGTAGCTGGGAACAAGAGACAACTCAGCAGAAATCGAGGCAACGAAAGGTGGAGAACAGACAGGACTGAGAATAATTCAGTGGAAGCCATTGTGGAAAGACAGACCCACACCACATTACCATACCTCTCCCCCTGGCCTGCATACTATGGAACCACCTGAAACTTACAGCAGCTCTGGAGAGAGGGGCCTTTTCCCTGTATTGACTGAGATTTCTTTGCAACAGAGCAGGGGAACATCATAGAAAATTTTAAAATATTATTTTTAAAAATAATAAGAAAGTTACCTTTCTTACACATTTGAATTTGTAGGGTGAGTTTTGTTCCCCCACACCTGTTAACCTGACTGCCTGTCTGCCAGAAACCTGGACTTGGCTGTGCCTGGGTTCTGCCTACTCCTGTCTGCTCACCTCCACCTTCGCCGTTCCTGTACGTCCAGCTCATCGGCTCCCTCACAAACATACTGTGTGACTGAAAATAAGAGTTAACCTCTCTTTGTCTAAGTTTCCTTATTTGAAAATTATAAATAGTAGTACGTCCCTTATTCTGAAAATCAAATGCCATTGTTAACACTATTTCCAACTCTCTAAGCCAGTCCTTAGCCATCCACACACCATGAAGCCCCCTCTAGAAAGCCAAGTGCCAACTTCCACAATGATTCCAAGAACTTATCCTTGGCCTCACCTCGAGCCCTCAGTCTTAACCTGCTTGCCCCTGGCCTGCCCTTGCTTCAATCTCATCTCCATCTGGTCTCAAACTCTTGACCTCTGACCCTGCCCTCCAGCCTACCTTTGGCACCGTGGACTTGATGTTTATGCATGGTCTCCCTGGGTATGACCTTTGACGTTTTCCTATGGACTTTGACTTGACTTGTATTGCTGACTCTCAGGTCTTATTCTGCCTTGGGTATAAACTTCCCTGCTCCAAGTTCAGCCCTACTGAATGCAAGTTCTCGTCCTGGCAGTTCATCAAATGTTTAGCCTGGCCACCTGACACTTGCCCCTACTCCCACCTTCCCTTACTTGGTCTTAACGGTCAGGCAACTTTGTTCCTGAGGAACTCACTCTCAAACGCTCGGAATTTTGGAGAGAACAGACCTGGATGGGCAACCTTAGTGGGAGAATTAGGACAGCCAGATCTCAGGGCTTCACTGTGCCCTCATAATCAATTCCCTACTCTCTGCCTGCGATGCTGCTTCTCGGGTCACTACTGGGTCATCATGGGTTGTTGGTTGCAAAGATCAGATACCAACCACTCGCGTGTTCCAACTCTAGGATAGTTACTTGGGAAGAAAGTAATCACTTCACAAACCTTGTTGCCTGTGTTTTTAGCTTAGGTTTAGAGGGGCTTTTACATGACTCAGAACTTGGCCTCTCAGCTCTCCCTCCAAACCAAATCTAAAGCCTGAATCAAATCGGGAATTGGGCCTCTTCCACACCCAGAGAGCAGGAGAGGGGATGATGTGCTTGATGCTCTTCTGAGGTCAAGTTAACAACATACCTACTGAGTGCCTGCAAGGTGAATTTATGGGACCAAAAATGTGGTAGGTGGAGAAAGGCAAAGGTTGACCTATTAGCCCCAAATAAATTAAGAGGCAGTCATGGTGTTCCTAAACATTCAAAGTGAAGCCTCCCTTCTAGGTTCTCCAGTTAGAGGCCAGAAGGTCAATCTCTCTTCCCCTTCTCTTGGGACTAGAGTGTTTGCCTTTAGTAAACACAAAGAATCACCTCTGAGGTGATTATCACATTCTTATCATCTCCAACAGCTGCTTGCTACCAAGAAGCAGGAACCTCTAAGGATTAAAAAAGAACAAGACTATCCATAGGGAAAGAATTTGAGATGGTTGGATGAGAAAATTAAAATTACATCCACACTTATATCAGTTAAAGTAAAAAGAATACTCTTAAAAGGTCCTTGCTACTTTTGTTCTAACCCTTTGTATTCAACTTATACTTTGTTGCTATTTGCTTTTTTTCCCTAAGAAATAGAATTCACAGCTTCCAAAGATGGAAAGGACAAACTACACAATGCCTAAATCTGAGCATATAAAATAATCAGTATAGGGAGCAGACGTGGTTCAAGCAATTGAGCACCCGCCTCCCACATGAAAGGTCCTGGGATCGGTTCCCGGTGCCTCCTAGAGAGTAACAAAAACAAACAACAGACAAACAAACAAAAAACAACAACTCAAGGGAGCGGATGTGGCTCAGTGCTTAAGTGCCAGCCTCCCACATATGAGGTCCCAGGTTCAATCCCCGGTCCCAGTATCTTGAAAAAAAAAAATGGTGTAATGTACCCTTAAAAACATACTAATTGATTCATAGAGTCAGAAACTAGAATACAGATTACTAGGGGCCAAAGTAGGAGTAGGAAATGGTGATTTAATGCTTAATTGGTAGAACGTTTCTGTTGGTAGTTATAGAAAAGTTTTGGTAATGGATGGTGGTGATTTTAGCACAACATTATGAATTTAACACCACTGAATTAGATATTTGAATGTGGTTAAAAGTGGAAATTTTAGATTTATATATGTTACTAGAATAAAATGTTTTAAAAAACAAACATAGGAATATACAACACAAACAGTGAACCCTAATGTATACTATGGACTATAGTTAATAGTATAATTATAATAACATTCTTTCATCAGTTGTAACAAAGGTACCACACTAATGCAAAGTGTTAATAAGAAAAACTGTGGGATGGCGGGGGGCGGGGGTGGGAGAATATGGCAACTCTATTTTCTGCAAGATTTTTCTGTAAACCTACAACTTCTCTAGTTTTTAAAAAAGCATACTAGTTGAAACCAAAAAATAGTGTAAAGTATTGAAAAGTTACTGTAGCTGTGTCTTGAAAGGTTGGAAAAACCTAAAGTATAAAGTGATAGAGGTCTCTACCGAGATTAGGTAATTTATGGTGTTTGCACAGGGAGAGACATTAGCCAACCACAATTCATGCTAAGGAGGATTTTGAACAAAGTCCAGATGGTGTTTCAGCAGTAAAATGCAGTTATCCTGGGACTATCTGGTGAACAACAAAATCACTGAAGTCAAGCTCACTGTCCTTTAAAAGAATCAAGTTCAACAGAAGCAGAACCAGTAACAATGGAAAACAGTTGTATAATATTTTTGTGTTAGGAATGGCATTGTTATCTTTATTTTATTGCCTAAAATTTTAATTAATGTACAAATCACATTTTACTGCAATAAAGGGAACAAAAGTGGAAAATTCCACTTTCTCACCATCTTAATAGACATAATTACATGCACACATAATTCAACACAATTGAAATCAAAGCGTAGCTTCAATTTGCATTCTGTTTCTTTAACTAAATTTTGAATATTCATTACTGTCATTTTTTTGGTGACTCAATAGCATTATAATTTATATGCCATAATATACTAAACAAGTTTTAACCTGGGCAGTTAGAATGTCTCCAGTTTTCTAATTCTATCCATAAATAAAAGTACAAAGAATACTTCAGCAAAAGCTACTATCTCTTTTTTACCCCCCCCCTTTGGTTCCATAGTCTATTTAAAATGTGACAATATAACTCCAATATTTCCTTCAAATAAATTTTAGAGCTTCAGGGGGAAAAAAACCAAATTATTGCTTTTATGCTTAGCATTTCTCCACATCTGTGCTTACATCTCCACCTTAAAATTTTCCATTTCATAAAACTGTCACCAAATTCTACTGAGCTCAGATGACTGCTCACAGTAAATTCCATTTTACTTGGCTCCAATCAATTACAGGAATATAGATGATTTACAATCCAAATCATTTGAGCTCATACATTTCACATAGGGTAAAACAGAGTTGACAACCTCACTTGAAAATGTTAAAAGGGTGGTCCATGTTTTCATGCACTAGTAAGTGATTTCTCAGTTAAATCTGAATGAATTTGAATATGTAATAGAGCCAAAATATCACACAAGTCTGGATTTTGTGGAATACACAGCATGGGATCATTTCTATACTGAGATTAAAAATTTCATTAATTAGCTAAGTCTCCATTCTATGTTCCTTTTTTTAAATTCTTGATTCAGTAATTTCCTTCCTGCTACTGTTCTTTTCTATTAATAGAGGTATAAAAATGTTCTTTTTAGAAAACCTATAAGAGTTTTTATTTTAAAACTGTAAATAGAAATAGGCTTGTGACAATTTTGTATTATCTAAAAACTCACTCCATCCTTAAATGACTTTTCTCTCTGTTCATTCTCCCCCTCAATAGTTGTTTCCTCAAGGAGGGTATAGGCAGGCAGAGCACACCTTGTTACACAAGACAAGGGCCAGAGGGTCATTTGGTTGAGGGCTGACACCAAAAAATAAACTTGAGTTGTCCTTTTCAGTAGTAATTGGCAAGTAGGTTCAATTCATGAGTATTGAAGAGGAATTGATACGGATAACATTATTGAGAGATTCATGTTTGAATTGTTATAAAGACAGGGCCCACAATTTGCCATCACAAAGCATTGTTGAGGGACTGGGTTGTAGGGAGAGCAGGTATGGGTCTAAATTTGGAGCTAGAAACAGCAAAGGAACTCAACTCAATTTTCACAGATAGTGAGCTTATAGGTCAAAATCAGTCATTAGAATAACACCCACTAGAATGAAAGGGGGAAAAAAAGATAACCAGACATTATGCCTCACATCCCATAGCTAGATGGGTATATCAATTTACTATTGCAGCTGGTCTTAAACTAATCTTTGTGTCTGTATTCTCTAGGATGTATCTCACATGAAATAGAAGATGCAATGAAATCAAATTCAGGGAAGAAATTTGCCTGGCAGATCAATCACTTTAGAAAAGAAATATCATTTCACATTAAAAATAAAAGTCTTCCAGATTCAGCACCAAAGGAAAAAAAGAAACAATTGGCTTCACTTAGGAGTGTTAACAAATGCCATGAGGACATCAGAGATTAAAAAAATAAAAGTGCCTTAGAAAAGACTGAAAAACAAGGCTGTACTCTGAAAAAGGAGATGCTGGGGTTACATGCCACTCAAGGGTTTCAGCCTGATGTGGAATAAAATGTTTGATCCTCATCTGATTTTCTATATTTTTTAAAGGAAAGACTATAAAAGTTAGTTATCATATTCAAATTATATTCAGATACCACTATATCAAGCTATATCCTCTCTTTTCTTTTTTTAAGATTTATGTTTTTTTGAGTTTTCTCTTAGTATGTACTTTTTAAACTGCCACTTTAAAAAAAAAAGAAACACAGACTATAATTTATAAATAAATTTACTAAGGAAAGGTGATATGACTAAACCTGATCTAAAAGTTTCTTCTTGGTCTTGTAGAGTTCCAACAAACTTAATGACTTCCAAAATGAATTAAAGATTGAAAGAAATTTATTGATTTCTAAGCATACATGCAAAAAGCATGATGTTGATTTTGTGGAAAATATAGATGCTCAAGGCATGGTCACTACCCAAAGCTGAAGCTGGAACTCTTTGGAGTTTCTAGAAATGACAACACCACTTGGAAAAGTTGTATGGCAAGTTGGGTTGACACACTGGCTGGAGGGAAGGAGGGGCTGCTAGTGGTATTTAAAGCCCAAAAGCCAGAGATACTCAAGGTCCACAATGCTCCAGACAGTTCTGTACACCAAAGAAATGTCCAACACAAAACATCAACTGCCCTGCCATCCAACTGAGAAACACTTCATGGCGTCCCTAATGAATTTGGACTTGATACTAACCTGATGCTTTCACTCATTAACAAATCACTGTGGAGCAATACTCAGGCCTAAACTCACAGTCTATTGGGAAAAATTATATGAAAATCTGCAATCATACTACAGAATAATGATTGCTGTAAGAGAGTATAGAAAGATGGAAGGAGTTCCATGAGGTACCCTGCATTCAGGTGGGCAGGGATTATTAAGAAATGCTTCCAAGAAGAGATAACACCTAAACCACACAATATTAAGTGTTAATTTACTTGTTCACAAATATTCATGTAGGGTAGGCACTGTGCTACACTCTGTAATTATAGTGCTGAACGAGGAAGGCATTGTTCCATCCTTCATGGAGCATATATTCTAGGACAGGTGATGGTCAGTAAACCAAATATTGATAGTGTGATAAAGGTCACAAAGGAATTGATTGTTCTGGTGGAAAATATTAGAGTAGTAGGGGAACTATTATGTGGCTAGAAAAGGTCTCTCTAAAAGTTATGACATGAATGATGAGGAGGTAGTCAACTTAGGTAATAGGGAAAGATAAAGAGGATCTCAGGGAGAAGCAACTGCAGACATCAAAAAGAAACTTGAGGGGGTGGATGTGGCTCAAATGGTTGGGCGTCCATCTCCCATATGGAGGGAGCTGGGTTCAATCCCCGGGACCTCCCAGTAAAAGAAAAAAAAAAAAAAAGAAAGAAACTTGACGTGTTTAAGGAAATGAAAGGGCAATGTGAATGGAGTTTAGTGCACAAATAGAAGAAGAGGGTAAGATAAGCTTGGATAGAGAGGCAGGAGCCAGATTCTTCAGGACATTGGAGGCCATTTCAAGAATTTTGAACTTTACTGAAAGTCTAAAAAAGAAACCTTTTGGGAGATTTCAAAATGAAAAAAAAAAATGGCTTGTTCTGATTTACTTTTTTAAAATGTTAGTTTGGTTGCTATTTAGAGATTGCATTTTAAAAAGGCAGAAGTGTGATCAGGGAGGCCAGACAGAGGGTTATTTCAATAATACATATGAAAGAAGATGGGGATTGAATTAGGCTGGCAGCAGTGGAGATGTAGAGAAGGGTGAGGTACTTTGGAGATAAAATAAATGGGATCTACAGATGGATTAGAAATGAAGAATAAGAAATGTTTCAAAACCTGGTTCATTTCTGATTCAAAACCTGCGTGGTCGATTATTGAGATGGGGAAGAAAGAAGGTAGAGTAGAGAGTAGAATAGGAAAATGTCAGACATTCCACTAAGCTTAACACATCCAAGTGGAAATGCAAAAGAGATTTCAGCCAGAGATAAATGTAGGTGTCATCAGCATATAAATAGTATTTAAAGACCTGGATGAGACACCCAAAAGAGAGAGTTTAAACAGAGAAAAGAGTCTGGGATCAAGCCTTGAAGAGCACCAACCATTAGAGGTTAATTAGAGAGGAAGAGGAAGCAAAGAAGGCTGAGAAGGACAAGCCGGGAAGTCTGAGGAAATTTCTCTGAGGAGCCAGGAGTGAAGAGACAAGATCACCTTAGCCAGGTAAAGAAAGGTAATGGAGAGGAGTAGGGAAAGGGGAAGAAAATTTCAAGCAAAGATGAGACATGAGTGAGAAAGCAGGGGCAGGTTTGGGGACTCAAACTAGTCCTACCAGGCTGAAGTAAAGGCTGAAGTTGAGGAGCTGGTGGAACTCATTGGGAAAGTAAGTAGGAATCAGATTATAATGGACTGTATTTCCATTCTAAAGAGTTTGAACTGTGCCGTGAAGGCATTAGGGATCTAATAGAGGATTTAAGGCAGGGAGGTGACACAGTTCGATGTATATTTTAGAGCAAATCCTCTAGAAGCACCAAGGAAGGGAGGCATGAAAAGAGCAGAAGGGAAGCCAATTATAGAAATTTGGCTTAGTAACTTCTCAGTTACCAAATTAAGACACTGAGTTGGGAATAGTGAGGAGGGAATAGATCAAAGAGTTATTTAGGAGGTGGAAAAGACAGGATTTGGAAATGGGAGGTGATGAGGAGAGTCTAGGATGATTTCCAAGTTTACCCTTTCAGTGACTCCAAGATTTCTGGTTCCATTAACCAAAGTAAGAAAAACAAGAGGAGGAGCAGGTATGAGGGAGGATGATAATGCATTTGAATTTGAGGTGCCTGTGGCATATACACCTGGAAATATGGGCTTGCAGCAAAGGCAGGTAGCTTAAGGTAGATAGCTATTTGAGATCTTCAGCTCATGGGCAGTGGTTGAAAGCCAAGGCAGGGATGAGAAAGGAAAAGAGCCAAAATGCAGCAAAAAATAATCCTGCATTCAAAGGGTGAGTTAAGGAAGGACTGGGCGGTAAATTTGGAGAAAATTCAAAGAAATGATGTCATAGAAGTTAAAGGAGAAAAGGAAGTTGTGGTCAATAGTATCAGATGTTACAGAGAGGTCAAGAAAGAAAGTGTATGAATGTATAAGGAAAAAAGCATAATATAAAGAGAGATAAATACAGATTATTAATATGTAGATATATATGCACACATACATATATATTTCTCCATTGTTCCATTAACAATGAACTTTCAGGCTTTAAAAAATAAACTAAGGAGCTTAGCAGAAAAAATTTCAATCATGGGAAAGGGATAGTTAGGTCAAACAAAAGTCCCAGTAATTCAAAAATATTGAAATCAAGCAATGTATCTTCTCTAACCAAAATTTAATGAAACTAGAAATCAATATTCAGAAGGATAACTGGAAAACTGATAAATATGTGGAAATTAAACAACCAATGGACCAAAGAAGAAACCACAAGGGAAGTTGGGAAATGTCTCAAGACAAATGAAAATGAAAATACAATATACCAAAACTTATGGAATGCAGCAATGGCAGTGCTGAGAGGGAAATGTATAGCTCTAAATGCTTACATTAAAAAAAAAGAGGTAAGAAGATAGCAGAGTAGGAAGCTCCGGGAAACAACTGCTCCACCAAAACACCTGCTGAACTGGCATGAACTGTCTGAATAAACTATTTTGAAACTTTGGAGTCGAGTGCAACACTGTGCAGTATTCAAGAAAGAACTGGATGAAGATCTTGGTAAATTGCAGTAAAGACCAGTGAATTTCTCCCTCCCTATAGTGGCTACAATTCCCTATCCCTAATGGCAGCTAGCAGTGGGAGCCACAGCCCTTTCCTGGGACAGCTTGCTGGTACCGGGATGGGATATGAAGACCTAGTCCTCCAAACTTCAGGAGTGTGTTGTCTGATCACTGCACACTGCTTTTGATCAGCTACTTCAGATCACTGGGGGCTGGCTCTGAGGGTGGCCATTCTTTGAATCACTCTCAGGCAAAAGCAGAAGAGGAATCTTAAAGACAGTACCCATCTCAACACTATGGAAACAGTTAAAGGGCTGCAGTAACTGGGCAAATGCTGAATCAGGAAAACACAGCTTCAAATGCCATAGGAGAAGCTCCAGTCACCCTTACTGGCATCTCGTCCACCTCCTCCCCAGGCCACTGTGGAGCCAGCCTGTGCTTCCATAGTGGGTCTCTGAAGATGTTCCAGAGGGAGCAGATTAACCCCTACATGCATTCTGCGGTGTCTGAAGTCAGTGCCAGTCTATTCAGTGGTAGCCTGATAGGCAGAAGCAGTAAACTTGTCTCATGCTTACCCTCTCAGAATTTGTTCTGAATACAAAGAAGCAGCTTGCAGACAGCTAATGCATAAAAAGAGATTCAAAAATATTGAATTTCAAAGTGGCCTGGAGCAAAGGCTTATCTGCTTACTCACACAATAGAGCATCCAGGAGGGGGTAAAAGTCTATTTCAAAAGGAATGGGGGGGAAGGGGGCATATGCACTCCTGTAAACTGTAAAAAGGGAAATCCTAAAGCCTCCATCAAGCAAAAGCCCAGAAAAGGAAGCAGGCTCAGAAAGGAGAAGACCTTCTACTTTGCATTGCCTTGGGATGATTTTCTGATAGGCAGGCTACCTCTGAGGTAGAACACAAGTTAAAGCAGAGTCAATTTGCAGAGACTATGAAAACTGCCTTTTGCTTTAATTTCTGTTGGTTACCTCCTGGCACTCAAGAAAAATCTGTCTTATCACTAACTGGATACAAACATAAGGAACAAACAGCACAGGGACAAAATCCAAGAGTTAAAACTTCAAAATATTAAAATATACAGTGCTCAACAAAAGATTACAAGACAAAGAACCAGGAAATGAAGGCCCACTCAAAGAAGTAAGATAAAAATCCAGAAAATATCAACAAAAAGGACCAGACTTTGGACATACTGGACAAAGACTTTTAAAAAATGATCCTTAATGTAGTCAAGGAGGTAAAGGAAATGTGGAGAAAAAATTATACTGCATGAGGAATACAATAAATGAATAATTTGGGAATTTCTTAGAGATTCTCAATTAGGAACCAAACAGAAATATTGTAGTTGAAGACCACAATAACAGAAATGAAAAATACCCTAGATGATTTCAATAACAAATTGCAGCTGACAGAAGAAAGAATCAGTGATCTCAAAGCCAAGACAATGGAAATGGTTCAGGCTGAGAAGCAGAAAGAAAAAAGAATTAAAAAAGAGCAAACATTATGCACATCTCAGCAGGATCGCATTGACTCCACAATAAACAGTGCCTCAAATAGTGGGGCTCCTGCATGCTCTAGAGACATCCAGACACTATAGGCAGGGCAGATAGCTCAGGAGTTTGGCACCCTGCCAGTGGGTCTTACCTTGAAACTTATGCTCCCCAGTATGACAGGGTTGGATTCATTTGTGGTTTTCCTACACATGGCTCTTCTGCCCCTCCTATTTGAACCTATAGTTAGTACTATACTTGATAGGTATATGTCCAAGAGACTTAAATCCTTGGTCCGTCCATATGCCAGTTGGGCCCTGAATCTCAGCAGAGTTGCAAGACTTACTTTCCAGTTCATTGGACTCACACAGAACAACTAACAAGGAGATGATGATAGACAATGCCCATCCCAAGGAACAGAGAAAGTCTGCAACTACAAGCAAGAGAGTTCCATCCATCTGCCCCACTGGATCTAATTAGAAGCAGAGTGGGCATCACCATCACAAAATCCTCAAGATTGGGGAATAAACAATGGACTAAAGTAGACTTACTATTATCCTACTATAGACTTATTGTTATTCTAGCAATGGAAGAACTTTTATCATTGATGTGGAGGCAGTAGCCACTAGAGGTTCTGAGGGGAAGGAGAGGGAAAAATAGGTGTAATTTGGGGGCTTTTTGGGGACATTGGGGTTGTTCTGCATGATGTTGCAATGACAGATATGGGCCATTATATATTTTGTCATAACTTACAAAATTGTGCTGGATAGAGTGTGAACTATAATGTAAACTATATTCCATGATTAGTAGCAATGCTTCAATTTGTGTTCATCAATTTTAACAAATGTACCACACGAATGAAGGATGTTGTTAATGTGGGAAAGTGTGGGAGGGGGAGGGAGTGGAGCATATGGGAATCCCCTATATTTTTTATGTAACATTTATGTAATCTAAAGTTTCTTTAAAATAAATAAATTAAAAATAAAATAAAATAAATAAAAATAGAAAACAGAGCCCAAAGAATGGTGGAACACATCAAATATAGCCATAAGAGCATTTTGGGAGTCCCAGAAGGAGAAGAAAGAGAAAAAAGGGGAGAAGAATATTCAAAGAAATAATGGCAGGAAACTTCCTAAATGTAATGAACAATATGTATATGCACAATCAAGAAGCCCAAAGAACCCCAAACAGGATAAACTCAAAGGGAAACATGCCCAGACACATAGTAGTCAAACTGTCCAAGGACAAGGAAAGAGGTCTGAAAGCTGCAAGAGAAAAGCAATAAGACCTTCTTTCAAAAATGCGAGAAAAGTTAATACATTCCCAGATAAAGAAAAGCTGACAGAGTTCATCACCACTAGACCTGCCCTACAAGCAATGTAAAAGGGAGTTTTTCAGACTGAAAGGAAAAGACACTAGACAGTGGGTTGAAGTGACATAAAGACATAAAGACCTTCAGTAAAAGTAGCCATATAGGTAATTACAAATGCCAGTACTATTGTAATGTATTTTTTGGTATGTAACTCCACTTTTTACTTCTTGCAGATTCTAAAATACATATGTGTAAAAAATAATGCTATATCTATGGTTTTGAACATACCAAGTACAAAGATATAATTTATGACAAGTTAAAAAGGTGGGGGGATCGTGGGTATAAGAACAATGCATATGTATACTATTGAAGTTAAGTTGGTATCAAATGAAATATGATTGTTATAGATTTAGGATGTCAAATTTTAACCCAAATGTAAACACAAAGAAAATATCTGAAAAATACATTCAGAAAGAAATGAGAAGGGACTCAAATGGTACAATACAAAAATCAAATAAATATGAAAGTAGGCATTAACAAAAGAATTAAGGGTCACAAAAGGTACAAGACTTACAAAGGACAAAATAGCAAAATGGCAGAAGAAAGCCCTGCCTTATTAGAAGTTACTTCAAAGGTAAATGGATTGAACTCTCAAGTCAAAAGGCAGAGGTTGGCAGGATAGATAAAAAAATATGACCCAAATATATAAGCTGTTTATAAGCGACTTGCCTTAAATTCAAAGATGCAAGTAGGTTGAAAATGAAAGGATGGAAAAAAATATACCATGCATGCAGTTACCAAAAAGAGAGCTGGAGTAGCTATACTAATATCAGCTAAAATAAATTTTAAGTCAAAAACTGTTACAAGGGACAAAGAAGATCACTGTATACTGATAAAGGGGTCATTTCAACAAAAAGACATAACAATTATATGTATATATATATACGTATGCACCTAGCAGTAGAGCCCCAAAATATATGAAGCAAATACTGACAGATATGAAGGGATGAATAGACAATTCTGCGTTAATAATAGGAGACTTCAATGCAGCACTTTCAATAATGGACAGAATATCTAGACAGAATATCAATAAGGAAGTAGAAGACTTGAATGATACTCTAAACCACCTAGACCAACAGACATATACACAACATTTCACCCAATAGCATCAGAATACACATTCTTCTCTAGTGTACATGGATCATTCTCCAGGATAGACCATATGTTAGGTCAAAAAAAAATCTTAATAAATCAAAATATTGAAATCATATAATATATCCTCTCTGACCACAATGAAAGGAAAAGCTAGAAAACAATAACAGAGAGAGAACTGGAAAAATGACAAATATGTGGAAATTGTATATATCCTTATATAAGCAATGGTGCAGGGAAGAAACCACAAGGGAAATTAGGAAATATCTTGAGGCAAATGAAAATGAAATTTCTACACCACAGTGGTGTACCATGTCACACCCAGTAGAATGACTCCTATAAAAATGGAAAATTACAAGTGTTAGAGAAGTTGGATAAATAGGAACACTCATTCATTGCTGATGTGAATGTAAAATGGTGTAGCTGCTGTGGAAAACAGTTTGGCAATTTCTTAGAAAGTTAAGTACAGGATCACCATAGGATCCAGCAACCCCATTTCTAGATGTATACCTGAAATAATTGAAAAGTTCTCAAAAAGATATTGGCACACTGATGTTCATTGCAGTATTATTCACAATTGCCAAAAGATGGAAGCAACCCAAGTATCCATCAAGAAATGAAGAGATAAACAAAATTCAGTAAATACAACAATGGAATATTATATAGCCATAAAAATGAATGAAGTTCTGATACATATGAAAACATGGATGAACCTTGAAGGCATCATGTTGCATGAAATAAGGCAGACACAAAAGGACAAATATTATCTCATTGATATAAAATAATTAGAATAAACATATTCATGGATTCAGAAACTAGAATACAGGTTGCTAGGAGCCCTGGAGGGAGAAGGTTCTGGGGAGTTAATGCTTAATTTGTCCAGCTTTTGTCTGGAGTGATGGAAAAAGTTTTGGTAATGGATGGTAGTGATGGAAGCACAGCATTGTGAATAATTAACACCACTGAATTATACATTTGAATGTGGTTAAAAGGGAAAATTTTAGGTGGTATATATTTTACTAGAATAATTTTTTTAAAGCCATAAAATTATAAATAGAAACAGTGAACCCTAATGTGAACTATGGACAATAGTTAATAGTATAATTATAATAATATTGTTTCATCAATTGTAACAAAGTCACCATATTAATGCAAAATATTAGTAATATGAAAAACCTTGTGTGTGAGAGTGGTATACGGGAACTCTCTATCTTCTACATGACTTTTCTGTAAAACTACAATTTCTCTAATAAAAATTTTAAATAAGGAAAGAACACAAAAGAATGGTGTTTATGAAAGTCAGGGAAGGTGCTAATATTAAAAGCTAAAACTGTTAACACTAGTGTGTGCTACAGAAAACCCCAGGAGAATGAAGAGCTCACTGGTGATTTTTGAGAGACCAGTTTTAAAAGAATAATGGAGGGGGTGGATGTGGCTCAAATGGTTGGGCATCTGTCTCTCATATGGAGGGACCTGGGTTCGATCCCTGCCTGGTAAAAATAAGGAAAAATATCGAAGGCGCGTGGGCCGCCAGGCCCCACGAGCAGGTGCACCATCAGGCCCTGCAAGCTGGTGAGCCGGTGTGCCGTCAGGTCCCGTGGAGCCATGCAGCAAGATGATGACATAACAGGAAAGTGACACAAGGGAAAGCCAAGACGAGAGGCACCGAAAAAAAACAGGAACTAAGGTGGCGCAGGTGGTAGGATGCCTCCCTCCCACGTTGGAGGTTCCCAGGATCGAATCCCGGTAAAGAGAGGAGGAGAAGGATGAGAAGAGAGGGCAGGAGGCAGACACAGAGAATTGCCCAGCGAATGGACACAAAAACAGCAAAAACGGGGGCGGGGGGAGGAGGTAAAAATGGATAAAAGTTAATAAATAAATAAATCTTTAAAAAAAAGAAGAATGGAGACAGAAACCTGCTTCTATATGGATTAGGGTAAGAATTAAATGGTACAGCTGTGGTACAGATGTGGAAGCCAGACAATTTGGATCACTCATTAGAGAGCATGGCATGAAAAGGAAAGTAATCATTTGGATAGCGGTTAAACATATGAAAGTCTACAGGAAAGTTTTTTTGTTTTGTTTTGTTTTGTTTTAAGATGAGAAGACATATACATGCAAGGAAGAAAGGAAAAGGAAATATGCAGAAAACACACCAGGATTAACCTTGATTAACACTACACCATAACAGCTGGTAAGTGGGTAAGCAAGTCATGGAGGGAAGGAGCAAAGCTTTGAAGTCACTGGCATATCGACAAAGTCCAGGGAAAACACTGGTTACAGTTTGGGTAAAATTGGAGGAATCAAGTAATTGGAAGCTTGATGTAAACAGAGAGAATATTTGATAGCTATGAAGTGGGAAAGATGCAGGTTGCAATCATAGAAGAATTAATTTCAAGACTGTGGTGTTGGGAGTTGAGAGCAATTGATCAGGCCATTTAGGACACGAGACCCTAAAAACCAACCGTATGTGAAGGTTGTGATTAAGCAAGTGAGTAAACAGTGCTCCAGAAATCTCCTGATGAATCAGAAAAGCAGACTCAGCCTAAAGATACATTTGACGCCACTCGTCTAAAGATTGTGTGGTGAAGTACTTTTCAGATGTATGCTTGACTATGGGATTTTAAAAAATAATATTTTTCATTAGAGAAGTTGTAGGTTTACAGAAAAATCATGCAGAATATAGAGTTTCCATATACCCCATCCCTCAAAGATTCTATGGGGGAAGAGCACCACACAGCATCAACCAGGGATTTTTATTCTGGGTGTATTTGTACTTAAATAAAGGACAGTAGGGTTTAAGATTGCTTTCATTGAGATTCAGGTGGCAAGGTCCTTAACACTTCTTATTATCTCTAGCGTAACTATTTCTTTTGCTGGAGATGAGATTTCCAGATTTCCAGGATGAAATCACCCCCAGAAGCTGATCAGAATTTATGAAGCCTAGTAAGAGGTCATTTATAATAATTAGCTTTACAGAGAAGTTTTTTACTTAATTTTTAAGTAATTTTATTCTAATTATAAAAATAAGGCACTCTCACTGAATAAGTTTTGGAATACATTAAAAAGAAAACAAAAATCTTCCTTAACCCCATCTCCTAGTACCAAACACTACTCATATTGTGCTATAAAATATAATCACTAAATTTATGTCCCAGAGACTTAAATCTTCAGGATGTTCTTATGCCGGCTGAGCCCTGAATCTCAGCAGAGTTGAATCACCTACTCTCCATTTCATTGGACTCATCCTGGACACTAACAAAAGGATGATGATGGACAATGCCCATTCCAAAAAAGAGAGAGTATCCACAATTGCAAGCAATTCAGTTCCATCCATCTGCCCCATGGGCTCTAAGCCTCCTTTCAATCAGAAACAGAGGGGGCATCACCATCCGCAAATCCTCAAGATTGAGAAATTAAACATAAGGGGGAATGCAACTGTGAGCTAAAGTAGATTTATTATTATTCCAGCAATGGAAGAATTTATACCACTGATATAAAGGCAGTGGCCACCAGAGGTTCTGAGGGAAGGGAGAGGGAAGAATAGGTGTAACATGGGGCATTTCTGGGACATTGGAATTATCCTGCATGACTGCAATGATGGATATTGGCCATTGTACATTTTGTCAAAACCTGTACAATTGTGCGGAGCAAAGCGTGAACTATAATATAAACTATCGACCATGGTTATTAGCAATGCTTCAATAAGTACTCATCAGTTGTAACAAATGTACCACACTAATGAAAGATGATGTTAATGGGGAAAAGTGGGGGAGGGGTGGTGTGAGGTATATAGGAGTCCCCTATATTTTTTATGTAATATTTATGTAATCTAAGGTTTCTTTAAAAATAAAAAAATATTAAATAATAAAAATAAAATGTATGTATGTATGTTTGTGTATGTGTGTATGAGAGATAGTTTTAATGAGTTTTGGAGAATTGTGGCAGTTTGATTGCCTGGCATTAGAACCACCTCTAACTATAAGGATGTGAAAGGAATTAGAAACAGAAACAAGAATTCTTGTTTTTGTTCTCTTAGTTTGTCAATTTCTGGGTTTTAATTTAGATATTTTACATACCTACTCAATGTCTGTAATTGAAAGTGAAAAAGTTTGATATCATCCAATATTGCTTTTGATTCCTGAAAGCAAAGTACTAATACAGATTTTCAAAGTGTCCAACTTAATGCTAATTGTTTTGTTTGTTCTTGAGAAGAAAGAGGTCTTGAAACAAAAGTGAACAAATGAGATCACAACAAAATCAGGAAGAGCCCAAAGGGAAACTGAAATATACAGGAAATAAGGACTGAGATCCTCAACTCAGCAATGCCCCTGGATTAAACATTAAGCAATATTTTTAGCAATTATTTTTTGTTTTTACTTAATGATGTATAATGGGTAAAATTGCAATTAAAAACCCTTTACTTCCCAGTTCTTTCCATTTTAAGTTAAAATTATGAATATATCACCTAAAGCAAAGTGGATAAACAGTGCAGTTATCTGAAAAATTCAGGAATGGAACATTAGATAGAAAAATTTGTACTCAGTGTCTCCAAAAATAGAGAAAAAAGAGAGGATTTAGTCAAAGTGCTTTCCTTAATTCCTCAGAATTAAGATTGAATGTCTTATTTTTATTTTTAATCTATTATAAATCACCATCAAAAACAATATCCGACATTTACTTTTGCTACTTTGATGAAGTCCTAGAACCTGAGTTCATGGGAAATTTTCTCTAAATAAAACCTTTTAACTTAAATTGGAAGAAGTAGACTGACCTTCATTTTATTTCATGTTAACAGCGCTAGCTAGTAAAATTTATAGCTAAAGAAATTGGCTTGTTCTTTGAGGCAATATCTCACCATCACTAGAATAAAGATAACATCAATCGCTATCAGGGCTGCCTGACTTCAGCTGTTTATTTCACAGGTAATTAGTAGGCATTTTTTTATATTCTGCTAAAGGGTCATTCCAAGAAGAAACAGAAAACATCGGACAATGAAAATTTGAGTTGATCTTGTCAGCATCAAGAATTTCTCCATGGGAGATCTTGCTGTGGTTTTCATTTATTACAACAACCAATAGGTGTTGCTATAGAAACTAAACTGTTAACAAGCTAACTGAACATGGCAGAGGCAGAAAAATGATGAAACAATAAAAAAAAAAAAAAAAAAGGAAGGGAGAAGGAGAAAAAAAAAGCTGGAAGGTTTGGTTCTTCTAAATGAGGCTCTTGCTTTAAATCTTACCTTACCTCTCCTGGTTTTCCCATTAATACTGCATGGATAATGTATGGCCAGTAATAAGAACAATATAATAAATTCACACAGCCCTCTTCAAGTAAGGTCTTGGAGAACATTATAATTCAAAGTGAAATTAAAAGCAACAATAAACCAATATCTTTAAAAATTAGGACTTAAAGTCTATCATGATCCAGACAGGTAATGAGGTGTCTCTTAACCTTCAAGGATAGAAATATGCACATTCATTATCTATGTATGCCGAACAGATTTGAGAAATCTAGTCCAAGTAGTAAAAAATATGATATATCATCCTGTTCCTATTAATAATTAGGTAGCTAAGAAAAAAATAATTCAAGAACATTTTTAAAGTATAGACCTAGATTTAAATGTTTTTTAAAAAATCAGCATGAAACCTCATCCTCAGATAGTGGAAAGGTATACAAATTTGATATTCTTTTTTTCCCTCTTAACATTCAGGTTAGACAATAAGATAGGGAATAAAATCCAAAATGCATATGAGGTGTATTTATAAATCAAGTGCTCTTAGGTTGCCAGCTGACAATCTTTTCACATTTCTATTCTATAATTGCCTCCTTTTCAAGCCTAAAACACTCCTTGCAAAATTTGCCACTTTCCAAAGGATTCTTGTGCATATAAACAGGAAGGAATACAGACCTTTGTTTTTAAAACTGTTCTTCAAAAAGGAAAAAGGAAACAGTTATACAACCTCCATTTCTCAACAGCACAAGTTCTTCAACAGCCTGTGAATATAAATAAGGTTGTGTTAATGCTTAATGTTCAAATTACAATGTCACTTCACCTGGTTCTGTTCTGTACCCCCATAAAATGTCTCCTAATTATTTCTGTAAGTCCCCAAATAGGTGATCACATGTGCAAACCCAAGGGCCTCTCTACAGCCAGAGAGCTGTCTCTGCCCTTTTATTTTCTATTTTTTCGGGTCCCCTTTCTCTCTTGCTCACAATCCACAGTGAAGCCTCCCTATAGACCCTGTTAGTGGAGCTCTTTGTGGGATCCCAGAGTCCAAGAAGAGGTGGAAAGAATGGCCTACACCTCAACTCCAAGCCTGCTTTCGTTTATTTCACGAATAATTTTTTGGCAACCAGGCCCCACAGTAGCACTGCTTGTGGCCAGAGTTGCACAAGTGCTTCATGGAAACAACTCCTTCAGTTTCTATCTCTGAGCTCCAACTAGACATTATATATATATATCACCCATTTCCACAAGCAGTAACAATGTATTCAGGCACAAAGCAGTCTCAATCCTGATAAGAAAATAAAAACTCCCCAGGAAGCACCATTTGTGGAGATGCGATTCTACTTACCACTTAAGACAATATGTTTTTTTTTTCTTTTTTCTGGAACTCGTTTGACTGTAGTCATTGCTCTAAGTCTGCAAAACTAAATGGCTCATTCAAAAGGTTACCCCAGACAAAGGGACAGTCCACCTAATCTGCATTCAAGTCTCATTCCACTTCTAGGGAGAGAGAAAAATGGAGCTTTTAAATAAATTTTGTCCTACTTCTACTCTTCTCAAAGGTTTCAAAGTTCTTAGGGCAAATTTCAACCTGGACTCAAATTTGGGAACCTTATTCCCTTCTGCACAATATTTCTGCAAAGATGATAGAATCAGAGCAATTCTACTATCTTGGGGATGGGGAGAACACTTGGGAAAAGCTCCAAGAACAGGGGAAAGTCAGTGGCAGGAGCAGAAAGTTTCTAAGAATGGATATTCTTTTCCTTGAGTGCATAAGCTTCCACAACAAGGACCTACTCTGAATGTTTCGCCTGGGAATTTGGGGATTTCAGGGAAGTCCATCAGCAGTTCTGTTTGCACGTGGGAGATGATGAAAGGGGCATGGCCTTCTACAGGTTTATAAGAACATGCACACAGGGATCTTATTACATCATCGTTTGCAGTTCAAAAATTAGCTTTGCTTCAAGAGGGAAATGGATATGTAAATTATGATATAGTCATACAGTTGAATACTATAGAAGAGGCAAAGTGATAGAACTAGATCTAGGTATAATAACATGGAAATACATAAAATATATAATGTTAAATGCAAGAAGCAAGTAAAAAATTTATATATAAATTTTTAAATATACTGAAAGATAATACATATTATTTATGTACACAAACATGTGTACTAAAAGTATAAACCAGCTTCAGAATGAAGTTTAATTCTGGGGAGGGAGGAAGAGGAATGAAACGGGGGCCAACGTGGATTTCAATTGTTCCTGCACAATGGTAAAAACAACTGATGCAACTAATGTATCTGAAAAAAAAAAAAGACAAAATGTCTATGCATATTAAATTCAGGTGCTATGTATGGGTGCCTGTAAATATATATATTTAGGTTTATATATTTTTTAATTATTTCTTAATTTATCTAAAATCTTAAGTCCTTTATTTTTAACCTAAACTTATGAAGAGGGCACAGTTTACAACTCTACTTATTTAAAAATAAAAATCTCTTTTCTTCTCCCATACACTGCCCTTACCAGTGAGTGTCTCTGAATTACATTATGCATTGCTTGAGGGGCAAATTGGGACAGAATTCTGGTGTACTCACCCACCAAGAGGTGGGCTCTGATGGGACTCTATTTGTCAGAGGAAGGGGTTCTATATTTCCAAAGCTGCTGTCCCCGAGCAGGTGGGTTTTCATCTACCCTGCAGGACCCCTTTTTCTAATCCATGCCAAGACTGTATAGTCTAGTGGTAGCCCTGGCCTTCCCTACCAGTGTTTCTCTCTCCTTCCTCTCTTCTTATCATAAAGCCCTGAGAATCAACAGCCATCTCCCCTCAGGTCCCTTGTTGTCTTACTCACCTACCCAAGAACCAGAGATTGGCTCCTTCTTGGAGGGAAGATATGGAAAGAGACTGAGCAGGCCAAGCCTAGAACAAGGGAAAAGAAAGGCTGGAACTCTCAGATGTAAAAAGGCATGTACCCCATTCCTACTCAGAAGGAATTGTAATTCTGAAGGCTATTTTTGTAAGTCACTTAAAGGGCACACATACTTTTATTTATTTTTATTTTATTTATCGCTGCCCCCTCCTTGCCGCTTGTGCTCACTCTCTGCTCTCTGTGTCCATTTGCTGCACGTTCTTCTATGTCTGCTTGTCTTCTCTTCTCATCTTCTCTTTAGGAGGCACGGGGAATCGGTCCTGGGACCTTCCAACGTGGGAGAGAGGCACTCAATTGCTTGAGCCACCTCAGCTCCCTAGTTTGTTGTGTCTCTCATTGTCTTTTTCCTCTGTGTCTCTTTTTTGTTGTGTCATCTTGTTGCGCCAGATCATCTTATTATGCCAGCTCTCCACGCCGGCCTGCTTGCCTTCACCACAAGGCCCCAGGAATCAAACCTGGGACCTCCTGTATCCGCTTCTCTAAACACACACTTTTTAAAAGGAGTGAAACTCTCCTCTTAACGCAGTAGTAGATGAAGAGAACACTGTCACCCACAAGCCTGGCCTGGTAGAGAAAGGCAGGGAGAGAAGCAAGAAAACTGTAGGAGCCACTGAGCACAGGCCTGGCCAGAAACCCAGGAAAATGGAGGGAATCACCTCCCCACCCTGAGGAAACCACTGTCAGCATCCATGGGCCAGACTACAGCAATTCCTCAGCATCTCAACTCAGAATATCAAACTTTCCATTAAAACTCCAGAGCCCAGCTCCACAGTCAGCTTTTACCTGTGTATTAGTCAGGGTTCTCTAGGGAAAAAGAATCAACAGAGATATCTGTCAATAGTATGAGATTTTCTGAGTCACTCACATGACTGTGGGGATGCATGTGTCCAGGTTCCACAGGCAGGCTGCAACCAGGGGCTCCGATGAAGTCCAACGAAGGTCTTTGATGAGTTTCCGGGAGATGCTGCCTGTCAAAAGACAAGCTGGGACATTCTCTATGAATGCTGATATCACTTCCCCTTTTAAGGCACTCAACTGATTGGATAAAGTGTAACTCATTGCTTGACGGCAATCTCCCTGGTTGTTGCAGATGTAATCAGCCATCTATGCAGTAAACTCACTGGTGCCTAAAGTCCATAAATGTCCTTGTATTACAATTAGCCCAGTGCTTGCTTGACCAGACAACTGGGCACAATTACCTGGCTGAGCTGACACATTAGCCTAACCATCACAATCTGTAAATTGAATCTGGGACCACTTCCAGAGAGGAATCATGCACCTCAGGGGCACCAGGAGAGGGATGCCAGGAAGGGATCGCTCCTGGCCTTTCTTCTCTTGACCCGTGTGGTGGCTTAAGCTATCTGCCCCACATTTAGACGTGTTCTTGGACTTAATCTGCATTCCTGTGGATATGAATCCATTGTCAATAGGGCCTCCTGAATATGTTATTTTTAAAGTGTGGCACAATTGATGAGGTTGGGTCTTAATCTGGATTACTGGGGTCCTTTATAAGCAGAAGAAATTCAAACATACAGAGAAAAAGCCACGGGGAGAAGCTGGAAACAGGAAGCCATCTGGAACCCAGAAGAGAAAGGAGAGGACATTACCGTATGATGGGAAAGCCAAGGAAACCGAGGATTGCTGGGCAGCCAGAATGCTACTGACCCAGAAGGAAGCAAGCCTTTCAGCCCCCAAAACTGTAAGACAATAAATTTCCATTGTTTAAGGCTCATTCCATAGTATTTGTCACAGAGAGCTGGGAAACCCAGACAACCCTTTTACGATGTCAATCTATTCAGAGAATTTGACGAATGGTGGAAACACAGTGATATATTTTTTCCTTCAAATACTCTTATATTTAAACTACAGCAAAAGTTCTGTGTGGCAAATGCTATTCAGGGAAAAATATACTGGAGTTAAGAAAAATCTGTTTATATCAGTGATGAGTTCTAGACTAACAAGTAGGAAGAGAGAATATTTGATTCATTGTCTGTTCCACAGACAAAGAAGAAAAATCTCTCATCTCTCAGTTGCAGTTTGAAAAATCCCAGGGAAGAACTTTGTGCAAATGAACTAATCACATTTGGCAGGGACTGAGATGTTAGAATTGGACTAGCTTGCAGTTAGTTGCATCCCCCTTGGCAAATCACAGTGGTCAAAGAATCAGGATGATTTAAGAAAGTAACCAGAGGAGAACATTAGCTAGAGGGAAGAAGGTGTGGATTCCTAAATAGTGGGGGCTGTCTTAATTTGCCAGGTGCTATGACAAATTCCACACAATGAATTGGCTTAAACAACAGGAATTTATTGTCTCATAGTTTCAGAGGCCTGAAGTCTTAAATCAAGGTGTCAGCAAGCCCATGCTTTCTCCCTGCAGTCTGTAGCATTCTGGTGCTGACTTGCCTCAGCCTTGGGTTCCTTGGCTTGCGTCTCTACCTCCCGTCACATCAATGATCTCTCTCTCCTTGGGTCTGCTCTTCTGGTTTCCACTGATTACTGCCTTCTGGCTTTTCCTCTGGCTTTTCTCTGGCTTCTGGCTTTTGGTTTCTTCTCTTTATATTTATAGCAATAAAAATGCAAGCCTCCAGCAATATGGATTAAAATCCACCTTGATTCAGGTGGCTACAACTTAGCTAATGATAACATCTTCAAAAGGTCCTATTACAAATAAGTTCACACCCACAGGAATGTGATTAATATTAAGGACTCGTCTTTCATTAAGGTACATAATTCAACTACCACAGGGGCTCAGGTAAGCCCACTGCAGTATCCCTGTGATCCAAGCAGCCAGCCCAATTTCATTCGACTCTACCCAAATTATTTCCTCTGTAGAAGAGGCTATGCCATGTAAAGTCTTAAACAAGGCTAAGAAAGAACCTGTGAGGAAAGCCACAAGGACTAGGAAGGCTCTCATGAATAATGAACTTGTTTGCCAGGGCATTTGTTTGCTGGCATGAGGAAAAAAGGTGCTGTTTACTTATAACATAATTTTAGACATATTCTTTTTAAGGTTGAAATTTTCAAATATTAAAATTACTGAATTCTCTCTCATACAAAATTCAGACTGAAGGCTTCTTTCTATGGAAGTGAAACTTTCTTTACATGGACACCTTTCCACTTCCTACCAATGTATACACAGTCCTCTTGTGAGAATTAGGATCCACATGTATGTTCTAGGAGTAATTCTAAGTTGTAGAAATTGGGTTGGCCTCCACAGAAGCATATCTGGGTTCTTGTTTATCGTTACAGCTTTGAAGACGTCACATGGCGTCATCTTTATTCCACCAAGCCCATGGGCACTCTGATAATATCGCCAACACAAAGGAAGGCATGTTTTTGCTACGCAGAGTCTCCCCTACAAGCCTCAAGTTCCATGGAAGTAAACAGCAATAAAATGCAAGCACATGTAATTTTATTCCAGTTCTTCTTCTTAATTTATCCCTGCATTATAGTTAAAAGAACAAAGGCTAAACAGCTGAGTTCTAGTTCTGGTTTGGGCAGATCACTCTACCCATTTAGGGAAAAGATGGAAAAGCAAAGTTTAAGTCCATTCTAACGTTGTGTTCAATAATCATATGTGATAAAGGATTATCACAAAGTGTATGGTAAGTGACTACACATAGCATTGGGATTCCCCTTCCCAAGAGAACATCAACATCCGCATCAGATGACAGTCATTGTAAGACTTGAACATTTTGCCCTTCCTTCCAGAGACAGGGAACAGGGAGTCTTGGACAGGAAAACGGCACAGGAGCAACAGGCATGAAATATTCTCAACTGCAAAAATAAATAGTTTTATCCTAGGGTGGAAAGGACAAATTTACCAGAAACATTTTTTAAAGTGACATGGGAAGTCGAAAATGTAGCCTGGCTTAACCGTTGGATCCTTTAGAAGGCCTAACTTTTAGGGAGAGTCGTTTGTTTACTCTTTAATTACGATTGAATTCTCTCCTGTCTCTTCTCACCCCGATCCTTATCACCCTCCATCTCCAACAATTGTACCATTTTGCTTTCTGAAAGTCAAAAATATAGTATAGATACAATCATTTGACCAATTTGTTTTCATCTACAGCATAAACCAAAAATGATTTAGAAGTAAAAACACAATAAAGCAGTGAAGCCACTGATTCATTCATTCATTCAACAAATATCTACATGCCAGATACTTTTCTCACCCTGGGGATACAACAAAAAAGAGTTCCTCTCACCATGCAGTTTATATACTAGTTGGGTGAAATAAACAATAAACAATAAATAAGTAAATATATAATGTCAGGTGACGATAAGTGCTATGAAAATAAGGAAAAGAAGCAGGGCCAGGGAAATTGGGAGGGCTGGAGATACTGGAGGAGAGGCCTGTGAAGTTGAAAGGGGCAATCACAGAGCTGGATTTACTGTGAAGCTAATGAAGCTGAAGTTTCAGTGCCCCTCACTTGGGTGCAACCTTTCCAATATGCTTCTATAAAATCTGCAAATTTTTGAGGTTTTTATTTTTGAAATGTCCTCCCTTTTATTTTTTTAACAATTTATTGAAGTATATCATTCATACATGAAACATACATAAACTATAAGTGTTCACTAAACATTGTGAACTTACAAAACAAACATGTACAGCATCATACAGGGCTCCCACACATCACCCCCCCACACAAATACTTTGCATTGTTGTGAAACATTTGTTAACAAATTATGAAAAGTATCGTCAAAGCATCACTACCAACTATAGTCTGCATCTTACTCCCCTGCACATTTTTTTTAAGGATTTATTTATTTATTTACTTTATCCTTTCCCCCTCCCCGTTTTTGCTGTTTCTGTGTCCATTTCAAGGGCAACTCTCTGTGTCCATTTCCTGCCCTCTCTTCTCATCCTTCTGCTCCTGTCTTCACTGGGATTCAACCCTCAGAACCTCCCATGTGGGAGAGAGGCATCCTACCACCTGCACCACCTTAGTTCCTGGTTTTTCAGTGCGCCTCATCTTGGCTCTCCCTTGTGTCACTCTCCTGTTACATCATCATCTTGCTGCATGGCTCGAAGGGCCTGACGGCACATCCACTCATGGGGACTGGGGGGCTCACCCGCGCATGGGGCCTTGGGGGCTCAACTGCGCACGAGGCCTGATGGGTTCACCTACTCGCTGGGCCTGGTGGTGCACTTGCGCACGAGACCTGATGGTGTACCCGTGCACGGGGCCTGGGGGGCTCACCTGCTCGCGGTGCCTGACAGCGCACCCGCACACGGGACCTGGTGGCCCACGTACCTTCTATATTTTTCTTTTTTTTTTTTTAATTTTTACCGGGAGGTCTCGGGGATCAAACCCAGGTTCCCTCAATATTGGAGATTTGAGCCACGTCCATCCCCTTGCTATATCTCCCAAATTGACCAAAGATACCCAAAGTTACAGTCTTTTCCCATACAGGATGGTCATATAATAAATCAGGCTTAGTTTATCACCAGCATTCTAAAAACCAGACCTAGGGAGAAAAACTAGGTCTGGGGACACATGCATGGTTTCTAATATAGCGAATGTTTAGCCTACCCTGATTATCACAAAAACAGGACAGCGAGAATATTCACATGTATGAGGTTTTAACTGCAACCAGTTACACTGCTGTCTTTTTTCACTCTATATCCACACTTTACGTTGTGTGGGAAGCACTGAATTGGTTTTAGGTATGTTTAGGATCCAGTTAAGGGGTTAGAAATACATTTGCTTTGGGTTTAGTGAGATATAATTATGTAGTTCACTGTCACATATGCTTATTGTATTCCTAGGAAGGTTTCCTAGGAAGGTTTCCTAGACTAGGTAAGTGGCAGAGCTATGATTTGAATCAAGGATTCATCTGGTCCTAATGCCAATGATTTCAACACCATCTTGTATCACTTCTCATATGCTAAATTTTCCATTAAGAAGCTTTCCACTCCTTAACGTAAAGGCATCAAAGCCACATAACAGCCTTTGACAATTGTCCCACCTGGCTCCAACACACCTTTCTAGTCTTATCTTCCACAGTGCCTCTACCTGTACACTGCACAGCACAAAAATTGGACTTGCCTTTGCTTGACCCTCCTTTTGCCCACACTCTTCTCTCAGCCTGAAATAACCTTGGATTAGTAATTTCTTGGTAATAGACAAAAAAACTGGTATCAGCCATGATAATATAAAACTATATAATATGCCATTACAATAAGGACATCAATGAGAAACAGGTTTCTGAGTGTCTCAATTCAAAGAATATTTAAGATTAGTCAAAGCATAAGAAAAATTGAAATGCCATGAAATTTTAATTTTTTATATCAAAAACATTTGATAGAGGTTTTCCCAAAATTGACAACAATCCTAAAAATTTATATGACATTACTAATTACAAGTTGTTTAGAAGCTGAAAGAAATTTTTCTAAATTATCGATTATATATATATATATATATATATAACCCAGGACCTTGGTACATGCAAAGCATGTGCTCAACCACGGAGTTGTATCTGTTCCACAATGATATTTTTTAATAAATCATGCTAGAAGAAAAGCTAGGATATTTTTCTATTCCTTTTATATAAAAATTATAAAATAACTGCTGCAATTAGAGGGGATCAAAGAATACATGGCCAAAAATTAGGGAAAAGGTATTAAAGAGGTGGGTCTAGTCATCAGTTAATTAAAAATGTTATTCTTCTGGATTTTGTGATGTTTGTGGTAGGTGTCAGCTTTTTTATTGTATAATTTGTTGCGATTTCTCACTCTAAATCAATACTCACTTTCATTTGTAAATATCCAATTTGATAGTTACAATTTTCATCCTGTCTTTTTAAACTTGGCCTCCAAAATTGTACAGGCTTCAGGCCCTGCAAAGCCTGGATGCATTCTCAGTAATCAGGGGAGACCTCACTGATAAAGTAACATTTGAGCAGAGACCTGAATAAAGCATAAATGCAAAGCCCTGGGGAAAGTGTTTTCAAAAAAAAAAAAAAAAAGAAGAGCAAGAGCAAATGTCCCTAGGCAGGAGCACGCTGGACAATCCTTATGTTTTCAAGTGTGCCTTCCTAAGAATAGAAGTTTAAGTTACCTTAAAAGACATCCCCATTTGAGAAATACTTTGCCCTATGGTTTAAGCACTGTACTCTGTATTTAACCATTGCTTGCGACTTGTAAACCACAACAGTGACAGACAGTACTATCCAATATGTAATTTCCCTCTGTCTTACCAGCAGAATCCTGACTTGATTTGGGGCTTCAATGTGCCCAATTGAAAATCCGTTTCCCAGATGCCCTTGCAGCAGGCTATGTGACACAGTTCTTGTCAATAGATCTAAGTAGAAGTCCCTGGGTGGGACTCCTGAGAAAGCTCTTTAAAGGGGCTGGCTTAATTGGAAAATAATTTTTCTTGGCCTTTACCTCTCCCTGTTTTCTTGCTTGAAAGTCAACCTTAAGGCAAGAATACTTGCAGCCATCCTGAACATATCTGAAGAGGGTTCTTGTTATGGACTGAATTGTGTGCCCTAAAAAGATACGTTGAAGTACTAATCCCCTGAACCTCAGAGTGTGACCTTATTTGGAAATAGAGTTGTTACAGATGGAATTAGGCAAGTTAAAATGAAGTCATACTGCAGTAGGGTATGACTGGTGTCCATTTAAGAGGAGGAAATTTGGACACAGACAGAGAAACAGAGCGAGAGAAATGGAAGAATGCTATGTGACAGCTGAGGCAAAGATCACAACAGCTTGCTTGCAAACCAGCAGAAGCTCAAAGATGCACGGAACAAATTCTTCCCTATGAACTTCAAAGAAAGCAAGGCCCTACCGACTCCTTGATTTTGGACTTCTAGACTCCAGAAGTGTAAGACAATAGATTTCTGTTATTTTAAGCCATAAGCCTCCTAGTTTGTGGTCCTCAGTCCTAGAAAACTAAGTCCCTTACCCTAAGGCTAGCAGAGCAGAAAGCTAGAAAGAGCCTGACTCATTGACAACACATGGAACCCTCATGCTAACCCTGAAACTGCCTAACCCAGGACTTCCTTTATATAAGAGCAAAGGAAAGCTCTCCTTTGTTTCAGCCATTTGTCCTGTTTAGAATCTTGTTATAAGCATCTGGATACAATTACTAACCGAAACACCAGGCAAACAAAAAAATAAAAATAAAAGGTTTATATATGCCCGATGGCTAAGTTCACATACCAACTTGGCTAGGTTATTGTGTGCAGTCGTTTGGTCAAGCAAGCACTGGACTGATTGTTACTATAAGGGTATCTCATAGATGGCGTTTATCTGTAATTAGTTGATTATGTAGCCAAGGCTGATTGCATCTACAATCAAAAAAGGAGACTACCTTCAGCAATGTAGGGAGTCTCCTCATCCAATTAGCTGAAGGTCTTAAAATCATTGAGCCTCAGAATGGGGGAAAAAGGAATTTCTGCCTCTACTTCAGTCAGCCAGCTTCCGTTGGGGAATTCAACTTTTTTTCTCTTTATTTCTAAAGAAGCTTTAGCTTACATAAATGTTACATCAAAAGTATCAGGGATTCCCATATACCTCACCCCTTCCCCCTCCCACACTTTCCCCCACTAACAGTATCTTTCATCAGTGTGGTACATTTGTTACAATTGATGAACATATATTGAAGCATTGCTACTAACCACCATCTATAGTCTACATTACGGTTTACCTACATTGGAATGTCCAGCTTGCGGCCTGCCCTAGAGAATAAAGGCTTGCCAATCCCCAGGGTTGCATGTTTGTATGAGTCAATTCTTTTAATAAATCTCTTAACATATTTTCTCTTAGTTCTGTTTCTAACTAATACAATATGCATATTTATTTTTTTAAATGCTGTGCAAATTTGGAATCCAGGTAACATTATTGTAAGTGAAAAATATTTTCTTCTACACCTTTTGTTTAGTGGAATAATCCATATAAAATTCACTTAAGCCCTTGTTTTGAACACTTTAATTGAATATATTTTAAAGGATAAATGAAATAATGTCATTAAAATTTGCTAAGTAAAATTAATGCCAATACACAAGAGAAATAATCTCTTTCAGGAATGCAAAAATATTTATCACTTATATTGCCTTAGACAACAGCATTATCAAACAAGAAATCACCCATACTTTTTTCATTAAGATGCTAATAAACAGTTCTTGAGTTTTTACTTTAATTATTAATACTTTAAAAAATTTAGTCATAAGAATAGAAAGTCCTTTTTACCCATTTGTAAAGCTATCATTAAATATATTTCTATTCAGCATCCTTATATAGAGAACACACAAACATAGAGAACAAATCCTGTGAACGCACAAATATTTCTGGCTTCTGCTGACATCAAGAAAAGATGAAGAGCAGGTCTCACGCACAAAAGAAGAGAGCAAGACAGTAATCAACATCAGATTGTTTTAATCCACCAGTGATTAATAACATAACAGTGGAGAGAATCAGTGGTATTAAATACCATGTCTGATCCCTTCTAGAATACCATAGACCAAAACACCTGTGTGGCAGAAAATATCTCATGTCCGTGTCTTAAGTTTTCAAGATCAGTAAATACCTTTTATTGTCAGAGCTAACGAGCTGGCCAAGGACATGCCTTTGGCTGCCCTAAGAAGTATCCTCTCACTGCTGAGAAGTGCCTTCTGCAGGAGCAATTCCCAGGCTGCTGTGCCTCTCACATGTGGTGCTCTGAAATGGTTAAGGAAAATGAGAAGCACTGTGAAAGTACATTTTTGGCTCAGCATAAACCATTCATTGATTTGTAGGCCGCAAGTCCTCCAGGGGGTGTTACGAATCCATATGATAGCTAGATTTTTACATTTGGATCTCTTCTTTAGCTGATGGATGTGTAAAATTTCATGTTAGCCTGGCTACCCCCTATTGGCTACACATCTGAGGAGGTTCAAGTGTATGAGTTATTTCTTCCAAAGTCAATTGTAATTTACACTCACTAAATTGCCTCCAGATCCACCTTTTAAAGATAGTAGACTCAAAATTGCATTCATTTTGGCCCACACTGCCCATTTGTGTTTAAACCACAGCTCTGCTTTGGAGAGCCGCCATCCTAATGGAAAGACATTCTGTGGCTGAAGATCCACATTTTCCACAGGAGAGCAGAATGCTGGCAAGTCAAATGGCCAATGTACAAGCAGTTTTCAGCCCAGTGAAAACTCAGCTTTAATAGTGAGCAGGCAGACTGGAGTGGAGGGATGGAGGCAGGGAATAGAAGTTCTTCAGTCCATCTTGTGCCAGAAAATCAAAAGCACCACCGTTTCACACTATGAAAAATTTGCCCTTGGTCTGGAATTAGTCCTGAAATAAAGGGGTATTTTCTCTTTTTTTGCTCGCTGTTTAGTGTACGCGTGTCTACGCTAAGTACTCTTGAGCTTTATTTTACTGTCCAGTTTAATTAATCTTATTGACTGGCTTTTAAAATTACATTGTTAATGGTTTTCAACGTCTTTCCAAATGCAACCAAAAAATAACCCTTTCCGCACAAGTGCAAATGCCAAACTGATTCCTCACACTAATTGCTTCAGTGCGGTTTTAGTGGAGTCTAAAGTAGAGGGATTATTAGAAAGGACTGTTTATTTCAAGACTGAAAAATAAAGTAAAATTATGAAAACAGCAATGGATTAATAAGCCATCATTCTAAAACAAACGCATTAAGCTCAGATGTAAACCACAGAGTGTGCACTTCAGGAGATTAATTCATTCCATGGCGCTGACCTCGAGGCCCACATACCACTAAAATGTGATGAGTCTGTGAAAGGATCATTTTTCAAAAGTTCTGACTCTGTCAATGGGCTTTTAAGTAGGCTTTCTCATTTTAAAACCAGCTTTTGCTAACTGAGCTCCAAATGTGCATTTGGGATGATGAGCAGATAAACGAGGTAAACAATGAACTTCATCAAACCAAACACCTGATGACTCTCTCCACCAGCTTTCCCTGTCTCCCCCTGGCAGAGTCTCTATTATGAGCCCTCCTTAACCCAATTAGGTGCCATCAATATTCCACTGCACTCTCCCCATAACCTCCCTCCCCTCCCCAACCAATTTTTTAAATCACAACTAGAATATTCCTTGTGTGTTCGTCAGTCAGAGCTCAGTATAAAAATCCATGTGGCCCGTTTCCCCTCTTATGAAATGAGTACAGATGTCTTTCAACTTAGGCTAATGCTTTTCTAAACGTACTTGCAATGTTGCCATCTAGACAGCTCGGCTTCTGACTGGTGTCACTGACAGTGCAAGCTGATGCTCTAGATTTGTGAGACCTGCTTGCTCTGAGAGATACTCAAGTTTAAATTTCTGGCTGCAAGGTTAAAACTTTGTTCCCAACACGAAGGGGATAGGGTCTACCATTCAACCTCTTGGGAGGTCCAAAAATCTTAAACAAAAAGAAGTAGAAACATCTGGAATCTCATGGTCAGTTTGTTTATTATTTTCAACAGCAGGGAAGCCTGGAGTCCACACACAACCCCACAGCTAAGGGAGCTGGCAGTCAACAATCATTGCTCAATATAGGATTGGGGTGATGGAGAGGGAGACATTCCATGTTATAAATATGGCATTGTATGAAAAAGGAAAAAATTATATCCAAAGCCATCATGATATTTTGGTGAAATTCAGAAGTGTGAACTCCATTTTCAAATTGGAAGTATAATAAAAAAATATTTCCTTCTAATGTTTCATTTTTAAATTTAATTTTAATTAGTCTTCAATATTCCTAAAATAGAGTCTTGTGTATATTGTACCTATATACAGGAACACACCATCCTCTGTCATATAAGATCCAATTTGGGATAAAATAATGTATGGAAACACTTTGGAAAATGTAAAGTGCATGACAAATAGAATGTTGATGATGATGACGATGATGAATGCTAACAGCATTACGGATAGAAAATTTAGTTCTTTTTCATTAGCTTATCACTGATCTTACCAGGCCAAAATGATTGTTTAGCTATAGTGAGCAGTTCATTTAAATAGCTAAAATGAATAGATAAGCTCTCATGAAGTCCATTGCTTTTTTATTTCCAGCATAGACAGAATTATGGCATGTCCAAACAAATGAGTAAATAGTAATGGGATAATTTGGGAAAATGAGATGCAAGGACTTTCTGGGATTGTTTTACCTTTCAGCCAAAAGAGCTGGAAATGATCAAATTCCCAAATTTGTCCTTACTCAATTAATTGTTCAATGTCCACCTCACTTGGCATGTAAAGATGCAGTTTAAATTCTTCAAAATCATAATAACACTGCTCTTCCCAAATGGAGACCAGCCTATAAGAAGGAAGAGAACAGCCAAAGTGTATAAGAATATAAAGTATGTAATCTTGAAGAGCCAAGATAAACACAGAAATTAGTATAGGCATAGCAAGCTGGAGATGCTACAATTAGGTTGGGAAAGGGCAATGTCAAAAAGAAAGAAAAAGAAAAATATTCCAAAAATTCCCTTTTCTCTCCACTTTATATCAAAATACACTATAAACTGAGACTAGTGTGTTCTGGCATAGGAAAGATAAATATCAAAATATGTTTAAACACATAGGAATTAGAAATAGTGTGTTTCAGGCATAGGAAAGATAATATATCAATGGAACAGAATTGAGATAAAGGTCCATGAATACAGGTGATGGCATTTTATAAATGTGATTTATTTAATTATTGGTGTTAAAACAATTGCTGTTTAAGAATAAATAAATTTAGAGCCCAATCTCAAAGATACACAAAATAAATTCTAATGAATTAAATTGCCAAACAAAAATAAATCTATGCATGCTTTAAAAGATAAAAATAAGAATTTTTTTATAACTCTTTGAGATAAAGAAGACCCAAAACCTAGAAGTCATAAGAGAAAAGACAGGTAGATTTAATAATACAGTATAAATATTTTAAGTCTATGTATAATGGAAGTCACTGTAAACAAGTTAAAAGGCAAGTGACAGACAAAAATTTTGCAATACATTAAGCAGGCAAAGGAATAATGTTTAATATGAAAAGACTTATAGATCAAGAAAAGGAAAATAATCCATTAGAAAAATTGAGAAATAGCACAAATCAACAATTCATAGGATAAATATACGTAACTACTAATCAGGTCTTTTAAGGCCTCTAACTACCAATCAGCAAATGCTCAGAAAAGAGAAAAACGAATTTTTTTTTCCTATAAAATTGGCTAAGAGTGAAAATATCTAGTGTTTACAAGAGTATGAAGAAATGGGCAGAGCTGGGTACTGGAAATGGATATAATGTTTTTAGAAGTCATGTTGGCAGACTATTTTAAAATTTTAAATATTTTTTGAAGAATTCTAATCTATCTTATGGAATCACTAGCATTTAGGGTCACAATCCTACATACATGATATGCATTGCATATAATAAAAGCAAAAAGTTTGAAATAGGGTAAATGCCCATCAAAAAACTGTAACACACAAAATGAAAAGCATACATTCATTAAAAAGGAAAACCATATTTGAGATGATTAAAAAGTTTTGGTAATAGATGGTGGTGATGGTAGCACAACACTGTGAACATAATTAATAGCATTATATTACGTATTTTTATGTGATTAAAGGGGGAAATTTTAGTTGTATATATGTTACTATTATGAAAATCTTTAAAAAAATAATATAGAACTGTATGAAGGCCTGTATAGGACTATAGTCCACAAACCGTGAACTCTAATGTAAACCATGGACTTCAGTTAATAGTACAATTGTAGTAATAGTCTTTCACCAATTGTAAGAATTGTAACAAAGGTACCATACTAATGCAAAGTGTCAACAATAGGGGGTACATAAGAACTCTGTATTTTCTGCATGATTTTTCTGTAAACCCCACAACTTCTCTAATAAAAAAGTGAAAAACAAACATACTGACTTGAAAAGATGTTCAAGCTATGTTAAGTATATATATAAGTATAATATATATAAGTAAATATATAAATCTATACACATATTTATACACACACATGTTTTAGTAATTGAAGACAAACATCAGGAAGAAGATATATCAAACTGTTTCCAGTGATTATCTCCAGGGATAGGAGTGAGGGTGATAGGCAGATGCTCTCTTCTTATTTTATAGATTTCTGTTTTGATTAATTTTGCTACTATATCATATGCTACTTTTATAATAAGAAATATCAATCAAGACTACTGAAATTTCTAATGTTAAGGTACTACTTTACACATAAAGATGCATTCTCACAGACATTGATTCATTCATTCAACAAAAACTTATTTAGGTACTTGGAACACATTAGGCAACAAAATAGACAAAAATCCCTGCCCTAATGAGGCTCACATTCCAGTGTAGGAAAGCAAAAATCAATCAAACAAACAAACAAACAAAACACAATAAGAAGAGTAAATTATAAATATATAAGAAAGCAATAAGTGTTATGGAAAAAAATAAAGCAAATCCAGGGGATCCAGTACAGTATGTCGGACATGGTGGGTTTGTGCAGTTGCAATTTTAAATGGTAGGCTTATTGAGAAGGAGATATCTGAGCAAAGACTTGACAAAATTGAGGGAATTAGCCTTTTGAATATCTGGGGGTAGACAATGCCAGGCAGAAGAAGCAGAGAGGGCAGAAAGGCTCTATGGTATGAGTGCTCCTCACACCAGCAATGAGTGGGTGAAGATGGCAAGGAGGAAATGAGGAGCAAATGGGGTCCAAGAGATAAGGGGTTGGAGATAAGGGGGTGGAAGCCAGGCCAGATAGGAACACAGAGGCCATTTTAAGGACTTTGTGAAGATCTGTTCAATATTTCCAGAGTACATCTCAATATAGACCTTCTAGCTGACCTCTGGTTTGGCATGTATAACACTACCCTTATCCCTACCCATTCCCCAGAAAGCATCGTATTGGGGGAGTCAGTATACTTTTAAACTTTCTTTTTGTATGAAAATTTCATTATGTTTTCTAGAAAAGTTTATGAGCATTTATATCTACTTTAATAGTCTCCTTTGAGAGGTTAAAGTGCCAAAACTTGGACCATTTGCAAGAAAGCTATAAGCTACCCTACGCATCATCCATTGCAAAGACAAACCCTGCCACCAACTGCAGTGTCTTCTCAGAACAGAGGAAGAGGTCACCACCAACCAACTGACACTCAAGCTTGTGTGACTCCAATATAATGAACCTGGAATGAGCTTTTAAGACGGCTGCCACCTGGGGCCTACATCCATATACCTTGTCCAGTGAAAGGACCAAACAGAAGGAGACAGATGCAAGCACCCACTCAGCAACTACCAGATTGTGAGGGCAGTTCTTAAACAAAAGGAAAAAGATCCAGGACCCTTGAAGAAATTGTTTGTTCTGGTCAAATTTATAAAATGTTTCTCTTCCTTTAAAAAATATTTTAAAAGCAGGATTCTGAAGACTTTCTCACCTTTATTTAGGCTCTGATGTGTGTGTATGTGTGTGTGAGAGAGAAAGAGAGAGAGCAAGATAGAAAATCAGGGGAGCTAGCACTGGTTCCAGCTCTTGCCTCTAATTTCTGATACATTAAGCAACTCCTCTCACCCCTCTGAAATTTCTCTGAATCACAGTTTCTCAGCAGGAAAATGGGACAGTATTCTGCCCACACTGGAACCATAAAGTACAGATAAATCAAGTAACACAGAAAAGCTCTGCAAAAGACTACAATACAGGCTTAAGATACTCAATCATTATTTTAATTATTATTAAACTTAATAATTAAAAATTAAATATTTAAATTAAAATTTTAGAAATAAAATAAAATAATTATTATTTTAATTACTTATTAATAAATTTAACTATTATTAATTATTAAACATAACATATCATAAATATTCCTAAGATAAATGGGTTGTTTATAGCCTATGGAAGCAGCCATTAGACAAACTACCTTATTTTTTCTTTTTTGTTACTTTATCCTAAAACCTTAAATGAAATTACATTGCACACAATTGTGCAATCTAATGTAAAGCTTCTACAAATTCATTTTAAGTGAATGCAACAGAACTCTGAAAATTGTGATGAAGTTAGAGGCATCTTGCATTTAAAATGAAAGGATCTGATACACAGAGGAGGATCAATTCATCCCAGTTAGCCTGGGGCTTTCCACATTTTAAAAATTGAAAGTCCCACATCCTGGGAAGCTCCTCAGTCCCAGGAAAACCAGAAGAGTTGGTCACCCTAGTGCATAAATCATTAGGAAAATCTCAGTGAAAGCTATAACTGGGTTAATGACATTTTGGAGAGGAATAATAGTAATTTCTCCTAAGAGCTTATATGAGAATCCAGTCTGTTGCAAAACTTCTGTTAATGACAAAGATAACAATAAAACCATGCTCATTTTCTGGAACATTGCTTTGTGCCATAGAGCTAGAAAGTGCTCTAATGGAATATGTCAAAAGTTTACAGAAGCCGACTCGAAGGGGCTTCCAAATTTGGGATAATTTGAACACCACAACTAGTAATGATGCTAATGGAAATTAACATATTTGATTTTTTAATCCACGGTTTCTAAAGGCAATAACAATAAAATAGTATGTAGGGTGGGAGGAGGTATGTGTGAAGCAGAAGAATGTCAGTTAATAAATTAGAAGAAATGAGAAAATTTTTGAAATCGCCAATTTATCCATTTAACAGTCAATTCAGACAAGGATCACTATAGGTGCTAAAATAATTGGGCACAAGTTTGATGGGAAAGTCACGCAGTCTCAAAGTATAACCTACATACTACTAACGTTAAAATGAAAAGCTACCTTTACAATGTGGACAGGCACCACCTTCAACAAGTGATCAAACTTAGCACCACTAACAATGGTGCAAACTGACATTTTGTGCCTCCTAAGATAGCAAATATTATCTAATAGCAATCTTGCCAAAAATTGTGCAACCAAGAGGTGAAGTCTGTTTTCCATCCCCTTGAATCTGGGCCGGCTTTTTTACCTTCTATAATCAATGGAAGGTGCTAGACATTGTACTAGTTCCAGGACTAGCCTTTAAGAGGACTGGCAGCTCCTGCTTTCTCTCTCTTGGAGCTCGGCTGCCATGCTACGAGACAGTGAAGTCTGTCATACTGGAGAGAGAGGACACACGTAGAGGAGCTGGAGGGTAAGACATCACATAAAGAGAGAGGTAAAAGAACTGATGGTCAGCACCAATGTCCCACACATGTGAGAGGAGAGTTCATGGACCTTCCAGCCCAGTCCAGCTGCCACTGGATGCAGCTAAATGAGTGGCCTCAGCTGATTCCACATGGAGAAGAAATGCCCTGCCAACCCACAGAAACATGATAACTAATTACTACTACTACTACTACTATATTGTTATTGTTTTAAACCCCAAAGTTTGGAGTTGATTTGTTACACATTAATAGATAACCAACACAGTAATTGAATACAATGCATTTCAGGGACATTTTGGGGACATCAGGGGAAATCTGAAAGGGACTTGTTATTAGATAATATTATTGCATCAACGTTAAATTCCCTGGATATAATAGTGTATTGTGGTTATGCAGGACAACATGCTTGTTCTTAGGCCAAGGTCATGATGTCTGCAACTTTCAAATGATTCAGAAAAAGGGATCTCTGTCTCTTCACACATGCACACGCTCGTGTGCACACTCACACACACTATATATATATAAAAGCAAATATGGCAATAAAAAACTCACAATTGACTAATCTAGGTAAAGGTTATACAAGTGTTCTTTTTCACATTCCATGCCTGTAGGTTTGAGATTTTTCAAAGAAAAAAGAAAGGGAGAAAGGGAAATAGAATAAATGATTTTAAAATGTACTGTAAATTTAATACTTTTAAATAAATATTTTATATTACAATAAAAATTGCTCAATTAATAATCAAAACTAATCTTGAAGACAAAATTTTAAATGACCTGGATATGCAAGAATAATAGTTTGGAACAAATGGAGTGTAGCTGAGTAGGGGGCAGTTAAGAGGGAGTGGCAAGAATGGGAGTCACATTCCAGGCCATAAATTAACTCTGGGAATTTGGGCCAGTTACTCCCCGTCTCTAGGCCTTGGTTTCCTTGTCTGTAAAATAAAGGAGTTAGGAAAAATGATGTCTACAGTCACTTTTAGTTTTATGGTTCTCTAAATTGGTGCAATGTAATTTACACACCACCAAAAAAGGATAAAATTACAAAAGAGTTGCAAAAGATCAAGAACAATCTATTTAAGAATAAAGAGAGAGCAATTTTGGAATACAATTTTTCTGAAACATCTGTTTCCTTGGGAGAACGAAATCTCATACATAGGTCGTTAGTTAATATAGTAATTCATGCTAATAGGAAATAATATAGTAAACATGGCAGTGCAGGGTATGATGCAGTGCAGAGGGGTTGGGGAAACAGAGCTGAGCATACCCAGAGAGGAATCTCATTGAAATTCACTTCTCATATCCAGTACTAACCAGGTTTGTATAGGTGAACTTTACTCAAAAGCTTACTGACAAAATGTCCATAAGTCAAATTTTATTCAAAGGAATTCCATAACAATTCCTGTAGTAAGCAAGTAATGACCCCAGATATATCATATATCTGCTTTATAAATGCAGTGTTTCATATGACAGTTTTACTTAAAGGAAAATAAAGAGTGGACGCTTGCATTTTATAGGGTGCCAGATTTTATAACAGGCACTCTCACGTTATCTTATTTAATCTTCACAGTCTTGAGAGGTGGGTGTTATCTACCTCATTATAATCATGAAGAAATTGAAAATGAGGAAAGACTTGATGGTCAGCAACACCAATTATACCAGAGATTCTACATCCCTTTTACGGAAACATAGTGAGAAACAGGCTTTAACTGTGACCCAAGGGGGGTTGGTTATATGGTATGTACAAAAGAATTTCCATGAGGATCACTAAGTACAGTAATATGCTTCTGTGGAGGTTGCAGGAGCCTTCCTTGAGGTCTTTTAAAGCAGGCTAGCATCCCAGAAGTCAGGAACAGGTGAGGCACAGTTACAGAAAACAATAATCTGGAAGGCAGAGGCTAGGACAGAAAATTTGCTGGACTGAGAGTCAGGAGACCTGGGTTCTCCTTGTGATTCCCTTACCTATTAGCTGTGGGACACAGAGCATATCAGGTGACCTCACTGAATCTGCTTCCTCATCTCTAAAAGGTTGGATTAGGCCTTGTGGCCTCAAGCCCCCTTCCAGTTCTAAATGATTCCAGCACATCTGGACTTGGTCCACACCTACCCATTTAAGAGCGACTGGTAGTTCATTATTGCTTTCATAATTTTTTTTACACTATTTAGGTCTTTGAAAGTATAAACAGGTAAAATAAAATAAGAGAAATACTGACAATTATTTTTAAAGGGGATTTAAAATTCTAATCCCAAAGGAAGGAGACAGGGTTGACTTTACCCAACTGTCAGAGAGAGTGAGTGCCAAAGACTACTTTTGGAGGAACCACACTAAATCATTTTGAAATCAAGGTCACACATTCACTCCACACATTTACCTTCCCTCTCTCCAAAGACCCTTTCACAATGCCAGTAAAGGGACAAGAAAAGCATAAACTTTCAAGGACAAAGAGAACTAAAGAGGCATCATCTGTACACACAAGATTTCAGCGTATTTGGGAAATGAAAAGCAGAGCAGAGAGGATACCAAGGAGAAATGAGCCAATTGACCCAGGAGCCCCAGGGAAGCTCAGAAATTGGAGGTGGGGTGAAGAGAAGTTAGTTGAAAATCTGTGTGTACACAGAGTAGTTGGACACCAGGCACCTTTCCATACCCATACAGCTTCAGCAAACAGGAGAATCATCTGAGAAAGAAGATGGCATGGGATACAGGAAATAGGGGCTTTGATGGAGGTAGATTGAAGAAAAGTTTTGGTAATCATCCAGATTAAAGCAGGGAGACAGAAGACTCATGAGGAAGGTTTCCAGAAGAAAAGAGGAAATAACTTAATCTGATATGTTTGAGCATTGAAGAAAAAAAAAATACTAATAGTTGTATGTCTGATCTGAAGGAACAAAGAGAAAACCCTATGAGTGAAAATAAATGGAGGATACATGAATGTTTACAGAAGCATAATTCATAATAGCCAAAAATGGATGCAACCCAAATGTCCATCAGCTAATGAGTGGAGATCTATGTATATCCACACCATGGAATATTATTCACCAATAAAAATGAGTGAAGTACTGCTACACACTACAACATGGATGAATCTTGAAAACATTTTGCTATGGAGCCAGTCACAAAAGGTCACATATTGTATGATTCCATTTATATAGAATGTCTGAAATAGGCAAATCTATAAAGACAGAAAATAGATTTGTCTTTACCTAGGACTAGAGGAGGACTGGAGGAAAGAATGGGGAGTGGCTGTTAATAGTTTCTAGCGTTCTTTTGGGGGTGATGAAAATTCTTTAAAATTAGGTGAGGTGACAAATGCAAAACTCTGTAAATACACTATGCACCATTAAAATATGCACTTCAAACAGGTCAACTTTGTGGTATGTAAACTAAATCAATAAAGCTGTTAAAAATAAATAAATGGATGGAAAAAGTGAGACAAATCTTAACTCCAAGAAAGCAAAAAAGTGCTCAAGAAAGCAAATATAATTGTGTTACACTATATGGATGATTCCAAAACTGACTCATCCCAGTGGGGCAAATTCTGAAACAGGATTGTGTGCTACATCTGCATGAGTGAGGGATGGAAGAGGATTCGATATCTTTTAGATTTGGAGTAGAGGTGTTATCATGAGCCTTAACCCATATTTGGATACAGGATGTAAAATCATACAGATCCCCCCAATTATGAGATTAAAAATGTGGAAAACCTGTTTCATCCTTTTCTCCAGGCATCCTCAGGATAATGTTGCTCGTGGCTCATACTTGGTTCTGCTGTTCTTTAAGATGAGAAAGCTGAGGTCTAGAAAGCTGGGCCATTTACCCCATGGTCACAAAGCCAAGCCAAGGCAGAAGTGAGACAAGCAACTGCCACCCGAACACAATTACTCTCCCTGAGCTCCTAGCTTTCGGCACCATAAAATGTACACCATGTGCTCCTGAGTTGAAATTGCCTGATACCGAGGATATTTCACTCACTGCCTGCATATTTTAAAATAGGTAGTGGAATGTTTTCTAGCCCCTCTCGTTCAGTATCTGATGTACAATATCAAAATAAAATTGAGCCAGCCCTGAATAATTTTTATGTATTTGTTTATCTTCTTCTACTTTATTATCCCTCCCCCAGTTATTTTTCAACCACCATGTCAGGTAAAACTAGTTTTGGGTAACTTAGATACATGTGTGGAGAATTCAGCAAAAGAACAAGTTATTAGGTTAACAATAATTTTATAATTTAATAATTAGTTAAGGTATTTTCATTAATAATTTTAAGTTATTACAATAACAAGACATTAGTAATTTTAAGCAATTCTTTCATTTAGAAACACTTGCATCAGATCAGTTCTGTTGGTTCCAAGATCCTGCATGATACATCACTATATTAATATTTCACAAAAGGTTCTATAAGCTATTATTTATCATACTCTTTTAATATTGCTGTATAAATTGTTATTGTCCATAGAATACTATTCATTCTGGGTCATTTAAGGGACACCAGGTATGTAGATAAAGGTGTGATATAGATACAGATACAGATGTAGATACAGAAAGAGACATCCCATCTCTCCCCATTATGTCCCCCATTTAACAGAAGAAGAAAACAAGGCACAGAAAGGTGATGGAAGAACACACACTGACTCCAACTGAGGCACTTCTACTTGGCTTCCTCAGTCCTCTCCACACAGCCAACACTGGCATGTTTTCATTTCTGGCAGCAACGCAGAAATATGCAGTGGCCTTTATCAGCAACACATGTACATTTACACTTCCAACAGCAACAACTCAATTTTAGACCATAACTTTGTAAGCATCTGCAGCAATAACCACCTTTTTTTTTAATGTTGGCAGGTGGCTGATTAAGGAGGAGGAATTATTTTTAGGTTTGTTATGATATATATATCATGAAATATATATGTATGTATATACAGACATGTATGATGATATATATAATGATATATATGTGTATGTGTATTTATATACATATATACCACCCTTTCCAATGTTTGGGCGCCTCGTGATTCTTCCTCGTCCTTTTCCTTCTGAGCAGTTCAATTAGTTGGAAATCTCTCTCTGATGGACTGAAGCAGCTTGAGTGAACGCCCGAGCGCTCAGCCAATTAGACTCATTTGAAGTTGCAGAATTGCCTTCTTTGGTGTTAAAACCCCATGTCAAACACTGGGTCTAAGATCATTTGTGCTCCAAAATGAGATTGACAGAGCAGCTGCAACAGGGGGCATGCCTGCTGGACGACTTAATTGTGGAGCCTGAAGGGCCATCATGAACCGGCGTGCGGAGACCGCCTCACCACTGCTGCATTACAAATGCTCTTTATTAACAGCGCTCTGTAATCAATGGGCTCAGGCTTTTTGCCAGAGCCCCCAAATCAGACAGGCGGGCTTCTGCGTCAGGGTGGGCGGAGTCACTGGGCCCGGCTATCGACTATCGAGCTGGGAAGAGAAAACTGTGTCGTCCCTTCCTTATTCTTGGGTGCGATGCTAAATCTGAAAGGGACCCTCCTGATCTTTCCCGGGGCGCCCTTTTCTCACTACTGGTTGAATATTCATCAGCCGGGGTGAGCGCGGCTCACTGTACATACAATTACTTGTTATTGACGTGAATGAAATGAATTGGTTTTGTTTCAACATAGGCAAATGTTCTAAATCAATTCAGGATTAGGTGCAAGGGTAAATTTTTATCAGAAATATAAAGTCTTAGATTTTATAGTATCCATAGGTAGATAGATGTAGATAGATGATAGATGATTAGAGATAGATAGATAGATAGATAGATAGATAGATAGATAGATGTAAATAGATACAGACTCAGTATATGATTTAGGAAATAGCAGGTTGGGGCCTTTGTTAAATAAACAATAGGTTAATTTCAGAAACTTAAAATCGATTTATTTTGAAACAATCTGTAGATCCCAATAAGGGATTTTCTTTCCTTTATGACATTCTTCCTGATAGTGTATACTGGGAAAAATACTGGACTGCAAGTTAGAAAACTATGAGCTAGACCAAGCGCCACTGCCAGCAAGCTGTGTCACCTTGGACAAATCATTTAACTTCTCTGGCCTGCCTTGCCTTATTTGTAATATGTGAGGGTAGGGCCTGTTGTAACAGTTCATGTACTTCATTTTCTATCATCCTTTTCCTCTTAATTGTGTTTAGTGTTATTTCTTTCACTCTGTAATGCAAGGAAGCCATTTATTCTGCTCTTAAGAGCAGAAGAGAGGAAGAGTACAGATGGTGACCAAACCACCTTGTCACAGAGTGGTTGCCCAATTCTCAAACAAAAATATCAAGTGTACACTGTGGACCATACTTAGTGGTAATAGTCTAATCATGTTCTTTCATAATCTGTAACAAATGTTCCACAACAATGTAAGGTTTGGGTAGAGGAGTGATGTACAGGAATTCTACACACTATACATGATTGTTTTGTAAGCTCACAAAACATTTTTTATTTTTCAATTAAAAAATGTGAAAAAAAATCATTTTCAGAAATTCTTTCAGCAAAGTCCTATGTTAAGTGCTCTGGAAGAAGGCAGGAACTTGGCAATGCTTGCCAAGAGCTCAGAGACTACCAGGGGAGAAAAGGCCAATAGATAAACAGCATACCAGTCCTTGTCTAAAGTTGCTTTTCAAAAAAGTTCACTAATAGATCTACCATCATGCTATTCAGGGCCAACAAGTATGGCCACCCTATTTGTGTACTGCACAAGTGCAGAGGGCACCATACACATAGACCATCATGTAAATGGATATCCTCTGGAGTTGTGCAACATGGCAGCCCTAACCCTATGAAACCAAATCAACGAGCATCACACTCTACTAAGTTCTGAAAGGATGTCATGAACTCCCTACTCTCTGGTTGATATATTCTAGGAATAAGTTCATGGAAAGCACATGAATTTAAAAATGCAAATTTTACAAATTTATTATGTAAATAAAATATAAAAGAAACAGCTGAAGTTGACTAGAAAATTATCATTAAGACAATTCCAAGCCTGAAATGAAATTACACATTCAAAAGGGCTTAAATTGAAACTGGGACATAGCATGCTTTTAATAAATGCCAGTTTCTTCTCATCCCTTTTCACAATATTTTGCACAATGACATTTGCTAGAAAGAAAGGATTATTTCAGTTTGGAGTACCCAAGGAAGGATTTATAGAGGAAGCAGGGTTTGAATTTGATCTTAAAGCGTAGGTGAAATTTGGATAAGCAAAATATTAAATCATGATCTTTAATTCAGATTCCCACAAAGTATGCCTAGAATTAAGGTGGGACACCCTGGGGATACTAAAAGGTCTGGCCAATTCTAACCACAGAATTTTAGAGGATTCAAAGCATCAGCTGTTTCACCACCCACTGAGCCACCACAAGCCTGTTTTGGAATAGTGCATTCCAGACCTCTTCCCCAATTTTCTCTTCAGCCAATTCTGTAGGGCCACGCCAATGCTTCAAGTCAGAAAGGCTTCACCAAGCTAAACTTACATTCCCAAAGCTACCTACAAGGTAACCTCAAACTGGACTGGCTCCTGGCCCATGTTCTCATGAAGTAGATGAACGCACTTTGAGCTGGAGACTTCCTATTGGGCCCTCCATCACCATAGCTGATGATTTCTTAGTGGATCCCTCAGGTGCAGTCAGAGCACAACTGTCATGCCACTGCACCATCACACAGCATCCCATTAGGCCAAGGAGCCATCCCAATGTGAGGGTTTGGGAGAGGGGAAAAAAAAGTAATAGCAATAACAACAGCACTTAATAGGTCCCAAGTACTTTACAAATGGATAAAATATGAAAGTTTTAGAAACTCATTTAATTCTCACAATAACCCTTTGAGGTCAATGCTATCATTAACCCCAATCCACACCTGAAGAAACGGAAACACAGAGACTAACCTGCCCAAGATCAGCTAGTAAATAGGAGAGCCAGGGTTCAAACCCAGGCAGTCTGGCCCTGTAGTCTCACTATATCCTCAACTGCTTCTCACTCCTCATGATTGGAATCCCCTGCTCGAGATGACTGAGATTCATGGTGATCCACAACTTCTCCAGTCATGGTGATTTTCATGACTAGTCATTCTACATGCATTTGCATTCCAGGCCAGCTCGACTGAATCCTGTCCACCATATACAATCGCCTCCTAGAAACCTGATCTTTCTTACTCCTGCAATCTCAGCACATTCAAATTGACCCCATTATCTCCCTCAACTCTTTCCCCATCCCCACCCCTTCTATCTGCTCCCCTCCTGAGCTCCCGAGCTCAGGAAATGGCACCAGAACCAATCCAGGCCAGAACTCAAAAGTTCTCCAAGATGTTTCTCTCTCCTCCATTCTCTAAACACCTGCCAGAATGAAACAGCCAAATCTAAGCATATTACTCCCTTGCTCAAACAGGATTGAATCTAACCTCCTGGCAAGGCATACAGGGTTCTGTGTGATTTGAGCCCAGCTTCAGCCACAGTTTCCTCTCACATCAAACTCTGTGTTAGGGCGTCCCCAGCATGCCCACTTTACTCACACCTCTGCAGTCAGACTTCTCCCCCTAGCCTGCCATCCTGGCACCTGCCCACTGGCCAATGCTCCCCATCTTGCAGGTCCCTACTCACTGTCAGTCTCCTCCTTGAAACTTCCTTACGAGCACACGCACATGCACACACGCAACTACACACATGCCTCAGGCAGATTTCAGTGTTCCGGCTGCCCTTTGTACATGCCCCCATTATGGAAGTTATTATATCTTTCTTTATCTCTCTCCACTAAACACAGTGTGTATTGTGTCTTTATATTTCCCACCCAACATCTAACCCCACCCTTTTAAGTGCTGGTATTTGGCACTCTAAAAGCATTTGTTGAATGAATGAATTGGCATTTCTAGAACTTTAAATTGTGAGAAACATCTTCACTCTGATTTTATCTTAGGAATATAAATAATAGAGGGGAAAGTACTCTGTCAACTGTGAAAGCACTATGATAAAGCCAAATATTATTACTGATTTTATTATAGCTTTTCCACAAAGTATTTGGAGAAGAGATTCATGGATCTATTCCTTAAAATTCAGTATAAAAACTCGCATGTCCATACACTTAAAATGTGGGATAAGAAATCTGAATCCAAGAAACACCAGCTATATGGAATTTTTTTCTCCTTTTACTCAAATTAAATTTCCCCTATGAAATTTATATTTAATATGGCTTCTAAAACTAGGCAATGTAAATCAGAATATTTTATTTAATTTTTTTTTATTTTAACCAAACATTTCAACTCTAGTTCCAAAGAATATGTCTCCAAAATTAATATTGAATTTTTTTGTCATTTTGTAAGGCATCATCATTAAATGTTAAAATATCTGGGTCTGCTAAGGAGTGAGGATAACTATGCTGCTTTGGAAATAAATGTTTTTAGCCTATGATCACCAAAATTAACAAGTCTGTTTGTAACATACATGCAACATTTTAAAAATGTTACATTCTGGTTTTAGTCACTGTTGTCAACAGCTGAGACCTCTAAAGTCTTGCACAAGCAGTAGAAATCTGTGATTAGATGTGTCCCTGTCAAATTTCTAGAACTTTCTAGAACTTTGTCTTCTCCAAGGACATGTTTTGGCTGGTAACGTAGATTTTTTCCAAGATCTAATATCTATCATTTAAAATAGTTGAATGATTGCTGTCCTTAAGTAATGTCACAGTAATAAAAGAATTAGCATCGACACTTGACACTGTTCATGGTAATATTTTACGCTCTGGATTTTTCCACAGTATGAAATCAAATTGCACATCCTGAGAGAAATGCATATGTCATATTACCATGCACAGTAGATCAAACTAATGTAGTAAAAACCCTAAATGGAAACCTTCTAAGGAATTTTAAATAAACAAGCTCCATCTGCAAGATATTTAACTATTGTGCTTTCACTAAAAATTAATGAGATTTAAATTCAGCTTGAAAGATAGAACAACCAAATTTTAAAGTGCATGCTAAATTTGTATCCTGGATTGGTCCCTCAGGACTCCACACAGCCTGCTTTGGACAAAATATTTCAAGTTTGGAACAATGGTGGGGTGGGGGGAGGCATTCAACCTTCACTCTTCTCTTTGTCCATGATCGCAACACAATTCCATATGCCTTTTAATCAATGTATTAAATATCTTGGCTTATTTGTAACACATATATAAAAGGGAAATTAGAGAGCACAGCTACAGTATGCTGGTCTATTCTCACATGGATGATTCACACATGGAATTTGTCAGATATAAGAAAGCGCTGGCAAGATAAGTGTAACTGGCAAACTAGTGATTGCCTCAGTCCAACACATGAATACATAGGTCAAGAAATCCAACTCCCATGATGTTCTTTCATATGGCCACCTCAAAAAACATGTTACTATATACTCCCAGAATCCTAGAAATTAAAGGAACCATTTCTAAATATGCATAAAAATGATATTTATATCTATATTTAGAAACGAGAGTCAAATGTTAATGATTCTCCCTTGCTACACAGCATATTCTTTATTCTTGGAGGCAGCAAATCAAAACTGCAGTCATCCCTTTTGGAGAATTTCTGTAATTGCAACTATAGAACACACATGCTCACCAACACAGCCATAAAAATATTCAGCCATGCTTTTATTTCTTTGGCAGCTTGTGTTTAATAATTTAATTCAATTCCAGTAGTGTAGTACATAGCAACACCTTTTTTTGTGAACCAGTAAACCTTATCTGTGACATGGCAATCATAATGGAGTATGAGTTTGCATGCTGAAGTGTCATTTTCATAAAACAGCATTTTCACAAGGGGCACACAATGTAAAAGCAGTCTTCAGATCTGATAGTGAACAGTCATCAGCCATTAATTCATTATAATGCTATTTTTCTATCTAAGCAATTTATGATTTGTCAGAAATACAGAGAAGTGGTTTACATTTTCTAAAAGATTGTTTAACAGGAGCACTAGAACTTAAAAGCTACTAAAATACCAAATAAATACCATTTTCAGGCAAAGCACTCTTTGAAATATCCACAGGTACAAGTCCTTTCAGTGATTTTTTTTCAAGATAAGACAGCAAAGCCACAGGTAGTGAAATTGAAATATTTTTAAAAATTATGTTTGGACCTTTTTCTATTCAAAATAGAAATGCCTATATAAAAAGCAAAAAAAAAATCATGGTTTGTTTACTTATTAATTTATTAAATCTGGATCCTACATATTTTAATAACCTTATAGTAAAATATATCATAATCAGAAGAAAAATCTTTTCAAATCTCCTTAATATGTGGCATAGGCAAAACAGCATATTATTGAATGGTTGTTATTTGTCTTTTGACTTTTGTTTTTGAACCATTTGTAATTCAGAGCACCCGAATAAAACATCCACAAAATGATGCCTCCACTTCTACCAACCAGGAAAGATCCCCGCCCGCCCCCAGTTGTGTGGACTCCTACACCTGGGTTATTTCCACAGCCTGCACTCCCTGTTTTCCCCATCGTCAACGTTTCCTTGGAGGAGGTGATGACTGCTGTCCTTTGCTGGCTCCAATCCCCAACCTTGCCAAGGCAACTATGGAAAACCTATCGATATTAGGGAGGCAGCTGGGAAAGAATGGTAGAGGGTAGGAGGAAAAATGGCTGTTCCCCCAGGTTATTCAAATGTGTGCCAGGACATTGCTGCTGAGTGGCAGTGTCTTTTAAAGCAAACTAATGGCCACTCGTCTTGTTTTGTTTTATTTTAACGATTTACATGTGCTTCCCATCTGAATGTACCACCTCTGATTTGCCGATGTGATATAATGAATCCCTGGTCCTTTAAAAATGCTAAGCTTGTATCTGGGAGAGCTACCCATTTGCTGAGATGATAATTGTTTTCACTTTGATGTCCCTCACTCTGCACATCTGTTTCAGCTCTTCTACCAGACACACTCACGAATTTATCATCTCTGCATATGTTCCTGGGTTAGGACTGCCTTAGTGGCAGAGCACATCAGTAAATTCCACTGCTGTATTAAGTTTGTTAAGCAGAAAAATAAATGGCTTTTTGGCCAGGATTTTTATGACTCTCTCCCAAAACATGCTGTAGAGGTTATCTTAGAAGATGTTCTTGTACTACCTCACCAGTTCATATTTCCAGAATGATGATGCACCAATATAGCAACATTTTGTTACCAGTTCTTAAAGCCCACAACAGCCAAGGTGATCTTTCCTTAGTTACACAGTTTATTGTTTTGTCCTCAAGCAGGTTTTTCATTACTTTTTACTCAGAAGCATGGCCCTTTCTACTATACCATATCGTTTCCTTAAAATATTAGGTTAAAATCCTGACTCTATGAATTTCTATTTATGTAGCCACAGGCAGCACACAATTTTCTCATTTGTAAAATGGGAGAAAAATTATACCAGTCTCTAAATGTTTTGTTGAGGAACAAGGGAGCACCTAATACAACAGTGTTTGGAGTCCTTTATAACACACTTCAGTGTTGCTATAGACAGCTGAAGGCTTATCTAGCCTTTATTGTACATCATGAGATTTGAAGGGTGATGATTTAACCCACAGTAGGGATGAATTCATGTGACAATGGAGCTTATTGTAGAATTCTTTTTGCTGCATTTTAGCAAAGAGGATAGCTTCCACCATTTCCTATATAATCAACAAGCTCTTAAATCTCAAAAACTGGGCATTGCTCAGGTCCCGGGCAAGAGGCCTTTGTCTAACTAAAGTGGGGATGATGCTAGCACTAAGATATTTTTATATGTTCTATCAACTCCATTAAAGCAAATCATTTCAGATGAGGTGTCCACAGAACAAATTATGCTCATATTTAGCCTATAAATTTTAAATCTTTGAAAATTTTAATTTAAAAAGAAACTAACTGTATGTCTATGGATGGAAATCATAATGGACAATGAGTTTGCATGCTGAGGGGCCATTTTCATAAAACAGCATCTTCACTAGGGGCATACAATGAAAAAGCAGAATCTTTGTTGCCAAAAATGATTAAAAATTATAGAAGGGTATGAGATTTTAAAAGTCGCTCTTCCCTAATTCTATTCCTAGAGTTTACCACTGTTGTGGTATTTATCTTTCTAGATATTTCCTATGCTTTCTAAGTCTTTTAAATATATATGCATATAAAGATATTTTATAATTTCATAAAAAATTGAGCATTTTTGTTCTGTAACATGCAAGTTTTCATTCACTACATTGTAGACATCTCTTCATGTTAGTACATGTAGATCCATCTACATTATTTGTATAATAGCTGAATAGTAGTATAACCAAACAATCTGTTATTGATAGACATTAGGTTGTTATTACAGACAATGTTGCATCCATTTACGGACATCTCTGAACACTTATGGACCTCATTTCTACATAAGAAATTCCTAAATTATAATTGCAGATCAAAGGGTATGTGTCTTTTTCATTTTTACAGGTACTGCCAAATTGCCAAGTAAAAGTATGCACCAATTTTATTTCTTGTAACAATGTATGACACCCTGTTTCCCATAAACAAGCCTACGCTGAGTATCATTGACCTGTTTAACTTTTGCTAATTTGATAGATAAAACAATAATTGCATTATCATTTTAGTTTGCATGATGACTATTGCAATCAAGCATTTTTTCACTTGTGTGCAGATTATTTATTCCTATTCAGTAAACTTCTCATTTATCTCTTTTCCCATTTCTGAATGGCTTCATTCTTTGCTACTGATTGCTGGGAGCACTTAGTTTATTATTTCTGTTAACACTTTGAGATATGGATAGGTAGATTATGATGATGGTGAAGATGATAGAGAGATAATGATGATAGATTTTTTCACTGTTGCTTTTTTAAGGTTTATTAACAGTAACTTTCTCAGACAAAGCTTTTAATTTTTAAATAATCAAAACTGCCAATCCTTACTGATTTCTAGTTCTCATTCTGTGTGAAAAATATCCTCCCCATTCTAACATTGCAAAAAAGTTTTTTTAAAGATTTATTTTATTTATTCCTCACCCCTCATTGTTTGCACTCATTGTCTGTGACCATTCACTGTGTGTTCTCTGTGTCTGCTCATCTTCTCTTTAGGAGGCACCTGGAACTGAACCTGGGACCTCCCATGTGGGTGAGAGGCACTCAATCGCTTGAGCCACCTCCGCTCCTGCTTTGTTGTCTCTCTCATTGTGTTTCCTCTTTGTATCTCCTTGTTGCATCATCTTGTTGCATCAGCTTGTCACGCCAGCCCATTGCGACAGCTTGTTGTCTTGTTCGTCTTCTCCAGGAGGCACCAGGAACCAAACCTGAGACCTCCCATGTGGTAGTGGGAGCTCAGGTGCTTGAGCCACATCTGCTTCCCTGTAAAAATATTTTACTCTGCTTTTTCTAATAGTATCAGAGAGGCCTTTTTTTTTTTTTTTTAAATCTTTTGATCTTTTGTTGGTTTGCTAAGAATTTTACTAAGT
>JAQZBX010004419.1:48682-60629 GCA_029593785.1 Cabassous unicinctus | reverse complement strand
AAAAAATAACATTTATGTAAACAAATGCACATATATGCATATGCATTTATATATCATTTTACAAATATTGGAATGTATTGTGAAAAATTTGATTTTTACCCACAATAAAAAAATTTAAAAAAACTGAAAAAAAAAAATCTTTTAATTATGAGGCAAACAAGGCTTATTTTAAGTCTCTGAAAAGTAAACCATTGGCATTATAAAATTTGTAGTTAATCTTGCTTTACACTAATGTATTTGAAAAATAAACTTCTGAAAGTGATTACCAACTACAAAACAATGTGCCAAAATATGTCATTAACAATTTAATTTGTTAGATGAATTCATAAGGATGTATGTAACAAAATTGTTCACATCAGCATTTTATATTAATACAAAATTAGAAAAATTCTAAATATCTACAAATAAGACATATATTAATTTCAACTTGTCCATAAGAGGGAATGCTATAAAGTCATTTCAAATGAGGATGTAAAGCTGTATTTATTGGCACAGGAAGATGACTTTAAAACACCATTGAGTGAAAAAGCAGGCACACGAGAGCATGGATGGTATTCATTCATGTAAAATTGTATATTTATCTATCTATGCATAGAAAGTTATCTAATTGGATATTTGCAAAAATATTAGCTAATCTCATAGCCATTATATTTCAGATGATTGTTAAAACTTCTGAATTTTTGCATTATAAGCATTTATCATAATGAGAATAAAGAGACATTTTCAATTTGTGAAAAAAAAAGAACTAAGAAAAACGAATCAGCAATGATTTTTACATATTATTCAATATGATGTTAGGAAGTAATGCTTTATATTCTATAAATCCTTAGAAGCCTAGTCAATTCATTGCACAATTTTTCAAAAACCTTGTTAGTTTAACAACAAACATAGCTGGACAAGTTTCCTAACTTTACAGAAAAAAAGGAGTCAATACTTAGGGATGTCAACAGATGGACATTAAAAAGAACACAAAGATCTAACAGCTAGCAGTAAAGAGTGCAAAGCTCCTATATAAAACTCAGAAAGAGCCGCCCAAAATGAAATAGCCAAATCAAAATCTTTCCCAATTTTTCTTTTGATAGAGTAAAACAAAGTCTCATGTCATCAGAATTTCATGTCAATGAGCATAAACAAACGCTACAAAACTTTATTTTGATTTTTTAAATTAGCACCTAAAGTGTACAAGTTTCTGGATTTGTGTAGAAATATATATATATTCCTTGTGATTACAAGAAATGGCTTTATAAGGGTCCCTCCCCTCCCATATACACACATACAAATTTATTGAAATTACTGTTTATCATCCTACTTGTCTAAATATGCATTCACACTGTGCAAAGATAAAGTTTTGCTTATATTTCAGACGGAAAGAAGATTTGGCTGTGATAGATTCTTTCAAATTTACAACCAGCACAGCTCTCTTGTATCATTTAGCATACAGGGGGAAAAAATGGCATATTGTACTAATACTAGAAACAAGGATCTAGGAGATGTATGTATAATACAAAAAGGAAAGCTAAAAAATGTAACGGACCTGTATAGCATAATAAAACCGCTTGTAAAATATGAATATGGGTAAAATTGCATACATAAGACTGCTTTTCTTTGAAATTGAACAAATGTATGTTAACACTACAAGACGTTAATATTAGATTTAAAAAACACACATTTTGCTAAGGGAAAGAAACCAGACACAAAATACTACCTATTGTATGATTCCATTTATATAAAATGTAAATATAAATCATTTTATAAAGATCAAGTTAGATTAGTGGTTATGTAAGGCTAGGGAAGAACTGCTAAGGGGTGTCGAGTTTTCCTTTTTGGAGTAATGAAATTGTTCTAAAATTTTTTGTGCTGATGAATGCACAGCATTGTGATTATACTAAAAGCCACTGATTATATACTTTGGATAGATCATACGGTATATGAATATATCTGAATAAAACTGCTTAATAAATAAATAATTGTGCAAGAATAGCCTGAAATAGCAGCTATGTACAGCAGGAGAAGCATAGTGAGATCGAGAGGTGAAGAGGTTTCTTGTTTGTTTATTTTTTGTTTATTATTATTATTGAAATAATGAAAATGCTCTAATAATGATGGAGGTGATGAATGCACAACTATGTGATTATACCAAATACCATCATTGATTATACACTCTGGATGAATTGTATGCTTTATTAATATGTATCAATAAGATTGATTTCTTTAAAAAGTTCACTTAAAAATGTAACACAGTTATTATTACATTGTAATAATTACAAATATATGCAATACATGTGAAATATGAAAGTGGGAAAAAGCAATGTATTTAAATTTGTATCTTTAACAAATATGTGAATTACTTTAAAAAAAAAAATTAATTAGATTGTCACCAGTTAACTTGGGGGGATTTACATGATATATTTAAGAGACAGAAGTAAAATGTGGAGAACTTTAAGAAATATAAGCCTACATTTGTTACAAAAATAAATTAGAAAAAAGGGAAAAAAGGGGAAAATGGCATATTGTAGTAATACTAGAAACAAGGATCTAGGAGATATATGTATTTATGATGATACTTGCAAAATATTTTTCTATCATTAATTATATAGAAATTATCCTATTTCTAATGATGAAAAAATTCATTAAAAATTTATGACTAGTAGACAATATATGTTCTTCATTTACTTGCCCTGGTCTGGTGCAGAACTGATATGTAGAGGTAATATCTGGATACATAATTTAAACAGTCACAAAAAGGCAAGAGAATCAACTCTAAGCCAATTTTTAATATTAATAAATATTTATAAATAGGCATATATACATGTTCTACTGCTTTTGTTAGAACATGATTTATAACCACACAGATTTTTCATTTCTTTCAAATTCAGAATAGGTCTCTTCCAATCATAAAAATCCATCACTTAACCTTCTTTATAATACCTTTCAAGATATAGTGGTTTCATTACCCCAATTCCAGTTAGACTATTTATAGGAAACATCATTAATCTGTGCATAAACTTACTATTTGAAATTTGCACACAAAAAAATCTCATATGTATTAATTATATATTAATTTTATATCAATTTCTTATATATCTTCATAACTCTTCTATTGCAATTACAAATATCTGTAAAATCTTCTCAGTATGTCACCAGCATAATGTGTCTAAATATATGGTCATCAAATGTTTGCCAATGGTGATGATATCTTAAGCTTTTTAATACTAACAAATATTTTTAATACATCAATTAAAATAAACAACAACTGGTCAATCATAATATTGTCATTGTTGCCTATAGCCACCAACAGCCCACATGGTGCCTTCTTCAATTCTACTTTTATCTGTTCGGTATTGTCATAATATGACAATTTTGTTAGAATAGTCATTTTACTGTCATCTGCCAGGAAGTTATTGTAATAAATAATAACACCCAAACTAGCTTGGCTATAATGTGAATGGCAATCTCTCTGAATAGGTGTCTTTAAGCAATGCACAATCAAAGCAACAGTACTCAGTGCAACCAATTAATAGCTTAAGAAACAAAGAGAGATCAAACGATTTTCTCAAGGATTGTTTTACAGAGTTGTCATTGAATTCAAGAATAAAAGTGTCAAAGTAACAGACACATTTCTGCCTTCTTACAACCTGCTATATGCAGCTATGCTACATCACTCCATATTTTCTAAAAATCCACTTTGGACCAAGCACTAAAAAAATAGTAAAAAGAATACAAACAAGAAACACAAATACTTTGTTTTAAGTAGTTGTGCTTCAAAATAAACCACAACCTGTACTGTAATAAAACTATAGAAACTTTACACATAGATCTAAACAAATAAAATTTAACCTCAGAACAGAAATTATGGTGCACATTTGGTGACCATTAAAGACAAACACATTTTTAGACTCTATTTAAAGTGAATAAATTAATTACTATATTGAAATATTTTAAATGTTTGGAAGTTTTTATATCTAAAATTGTTTGATATTTTAAGATTATATCTTCAAGTGTATGTGGTCAACTTGAGAAAAGCAAAAAAAAAAAAATCTAGGTTCATGTCCTTAATTTTTATAAATGTTATATATACAATATCTAAACATGATCTTCTAAACTACAAACTTCAGAAGCTTACTTCAGAGGTTGTAATCATTAAAAGTATTGGATAAAGCCGGTCAGTAATTAAATTGATCACATCTCCCTGAGGGCCAAAATCCTAGTAGATGATACAGGGCTCAACATTTTCCAGCTGCTGAAGAGTAAAGGCTTTTGACAGCAGGCATCTTATTTTCCCAGGATTTCAAAGTCCACATGCAGGCTTCTGTTCAGCTATTACAAATGAGTAATTCAAGTAGGGCATGACTGCTTCTTGTATTAACTTGATAAAGATGTTTCACTCCAAATGCATCAATAGTTGTGTTAAGTCATCCTTTTCACAGGCTGACTGAGGCTTACTTTGCCATGCTTTGTTAACAATGAATCCAATAAAGAAGCTTAACTTCTGCATTTGTTTTTCTAAAGCTAAAAATCAAGTTCTACTTAATAATTAACTCCAAGCTAAAGCACATAAACTAAATACACTCTAATGATCCCAATATTTATTTTAATTTTAAAAACTTGTTTTAGAAAATAAAAGCAGCAGTAACAAGTATCCCATATATTTTATATTTTGCAATCACATTTTAAAATATTTTTTGGAATACAATTCCCTAATCATAGCTATCTGACTGCACTGAAATACTGTAGAGGTTAAACTGCCTTATCATAACTACGCATATGCATACAAATATTTTAACAAGAATTTTATATTTTATACTTTTACAAATACTTTTATTATTAGTCTTGCCCTAATAATAATAACTAAACATTTAAAGCTAGACAATATAAGACAACTGAGAATATTTACAATGTTCAACAATAAGAATTTTCAACTCATGTGCAATCTTTACCATTCAAGGCTTAAATATCAATCCTTTATGAAACCTCTCCCAATATCTTTCAATACTCCCCCAACTTCCATTCAAATTAATCTCCCTCCTTTCTATATCAGAGCACAGCAATTTTGTTCCAATCAATTAAAGCATTTGTTAAAGTCAAGATTCTTTTTAGAATTAGCTGTATGTTTGTGCCACTAGTAGTCAACCAGGCTCTGCATTGAATACCTTTTTATACCAGTGTCTAGCAGTGTCTTACATGCAGGTAACAATCAATAAATAAAGTTAAATGGAAATCAATGAACTGAAAACTCAATGATTTAGTGTCTGGTTTAAAAAGCAAGCGCAAAGGCTGAACCTCTCTCTCTCTCTCTGTCTCTCTCTCTCTCTCTCTCTCACCTTCTGCACCCTGCTCTCACCATGTGCCCCCTACATGGATCAGCACGCAAGTAAAACCTGGGCATTTATAATCTATAATGGGAAACTGTAGTCTGTAAGTCAGTCCTCTTTTTCACTTTTCAGCCCCTTCCTCTCTACCTGGGACCTATGATCTGTTATTTTCTCCCATTTCTCTTCCCTCTTTACCTTAATAAATTATTGGCCTAATCAACATGACATGCTCTTGAAATTCATTTCTGCAGCACAGTCAAGAACCTAAACAAAATCCAGTAACAATCAGGCTTTTCTCTTACCATTGATCCCACCCCATTCTAAGCGCAGTTACACAGAAATTATTTGCAGTTTCCCCAAACTTGACGCACTGTTTCTCCCCCAGTTCATAATTAAGGTCTCATCTTGGACATGACTTGTTCCAGGAATTCTTTCCTAATTTCCCAAGACCAGGTAAAGGGTTTCCTTCAATGTGCACTCATACTACTTTGTTTTACTGCAGCTTTTTAACAGCCTTTTATTTGTCTGTTTATTGGTATGTCTCCCTCAATGGACTATAAGGCCTTTAGGAAGAAGTTACAGGGTCTTGTTCATCATTATATCCCAAGATTCTAGCACCAAGTTAGTGTTGAATGAACAGAAGTCACCTGAAACCTAGTCACCTGAAAGTGCCTATTTAAGTTAATTTACACAGTAAAAAGAACTCTTCAAACTAGAAGAGTCAGTCTTTTCTCATTACACTTACTAGCTGCTTAACTCTGAAGACACTTGACCATCTGTAAAATGTTTGTTTTATCCTTCTTTCTGGACTAGAAATGGTCTTAAAAATCTTGGTCTGCCAAAATATACATATGCTTCTACACAAGTATGACAGTTTAAAGAGATTATATTATGAATCCCAAAAAGATAAAGAGTATATTTTTAAACTAATCTATTTCTGTGGGTGTGATTCCCTTTAATCACATTAAACTCCATTGAGGGTCCTTTGATTATATTACTTGATAAAATTGTTTTAGGGCAGGGGTTTTTAACAAGGGGTCTGTGAGCTTGAATTGAAATTCAAAATAAAATTATTCTTGTGGGTATGGGTTGGTGCAGGTATGATATATTTATTAAATAATACACAGTATAGTGTGGACTTAGTAAGGGGTCTGTGGTTTTCATCTGACTGGCAAAGGGGTCCGTGGAACAAAAAAGGTTAAGAACCCCTGTTTTAGGGCTTTTAATTATACTACATCAGTGAGGCATGACTCAGGTTGAATCTCCGCCCTCTTGCTGGGTCTGAGACACAGAGACACAGGGAGAAACACACAGATACAGGAAAAGGAAGCCACTTTATTTGATCCTGCCATGCCAAGACTGAGAGAGGAGGCCCAGTAACAGACAAGCCCTGTGCCAAGTGTGCCTACAACTACAGAAAGGCAGAGACCTTGGCAGAGATTGGCAGCCATCTTGCTTCACCATGTGGCAGCTGACTTTGGTGAGAAAGCATCTCTTATGGTGCCCTGATTTGGACTTCTCACAGCTTTGGAAGCATTTACCCCAAATAAATCTCTTTTATAAAAGCCAGCCCATTTCTGGTATCAGTAGCCCTTTGGCAAACTAAAACAACGGGATGAAGAAGTATAACAAAAACTTATTTTAAGGATAAGCGGCAATTAATGATTTAACAATATCCAACTGACTAAAAAAAAACTCACCCAATAACTGCTAGTTTAATATTGCCTCTTCCTCTTTCCCTCTTTTCTCTTCACGTGGTGGCTGCCCATCACCCTGGCAGCAGGTAGGCCCATCTCATTTCTTTCCCAAAGAAGACTATTTACTAAACTCAGCCTGCCTTTTATCAACTACAATTTATTAATTTTATTTGAGAAAAGCTCATGCTTACAAATAGAAATGAATATTCTTTAAATCCTTGACTTTTCTTCTACCTTTCCATCCATCAATTTTTATCCAGTTACCCCAAGAATATGTTCTATTTCTAAAGCTGAATCCAAAAGTAATTGTAATTATAATAATAATGGCAAATAATGCTTCAATGAAGAAAAATGAAATCCATCTGTTTGGAAATGAAGGTAAAACAAACAAACAAACTGAGGCAAGCTAGTAAAATAGGGAATCAATAGATGGATCTGGAACCTGGCAAGAAGCTCACGTGGACATCGGTACCCCAAGATGGCTGCTGGAAGAACTTGCAAGAACCCCATTCAGAACAAGAGTTCCTCCAGAAGCCAGGAGAAGCCCCAGATATTCTCCAGGGGCCTTATCATTGGGCCCTCCCAGGGGATCCATGGGTGAGGTAATCATCAAAACAGCAAACAGCTGGGACTCCTCCCCTGTCATTGGCAAAGGGGCAGAATAATTACTGGTTCAAAAGGCAAGGCGCCAAAGCCAGATGCCCCCTGCCCCTGTTCTAGCCTTCTTCGCCCCTGTTCTTGCCTTCGGCCCCCTGCTCTTGCCTTCTTCTCCCCCGCCTGCATGCCAGTAAAACCTAGCATTTGCAATCTGTAATGGGGAACTGTAGTTTGTAAATCGGCCCTCTTTATCACTTTTCAGCCCCTTCCTCTACCTGGGACCCATAATCTGTTATTTTCTCCCATTTCTCTTCTCTCCCTTCCTTAATAAATTACCAGCCTAACTAACCTGGCTTGCTCTTGAAAATTCATTTCTTGTAGCTTAGCCAAGAACCTAGAGAAAATCCAGCAACAAAACAAAAAAAACAGCATTGTCATCAACCTCTAATGTCCTGGAAATGCCAATAAATACCTTTAAGGGCAACTATAATAAAGTATATTTTACAATCCCATTCTCCTAACTAAACCTGCATTTACCTGATGGACAATTTTAGATATTATTCAGATTTACTGGTTTTTGTTTGTTTTTTTACTCCTCATTTAAAGCTATTATTTCTAGAGTATTAACTTTCACTAGTTTTCATTAAAAGTTTAGACTATTTCAACTTCATTGTGGAGTTAAGATAATTTTTTATAAGTTGGCTTTGCATTTTAACTAAGACTATATCTTTGTTCCTATGTAAAAACACATTCAACTATTCAAAAAGCTATCTTTTAAGTGTACACTTAAATCACAACAAATTGAAAGTTTTCTTTTTTTTTTTACTATCCCAGAGTTGACTAATGAATAGTAAAATAAAATCTCATCCACACTTTGAAAAGAAGATAAATTTTAATTATAACTAGAAAACATATTGTAGCAAAATATAACATTTTTAAACATTTTGGTCACTAGTTAGACTGAAACCATTTAAGGAGAAACGCAAAATATGCTATCTTAAGATCTGGGGGGCACGGATATGGCTCAAATGGTTGGACGTCCATCTGCCATATAGAGGGACCTGGGTTTGATCCCCGGGACCTCCCGGTAAAATAAAAATAAAAAAAAATAGAAGGCGTGTAGGTGGGTCAGGTTTGTACACAGCGTGCCGCCAGGCCCGTGCTCCGTGAGCCAGGCCCCACTGAGCCATGCAGCAAGATGATGACATAGCAGGAATGAGACACAGGGGAGAGCCAAGACGAGACATACCAAAAACCAGGAACTGAGGTGGCGCAGGAGGTAGAATGCCTCTCTCCCACATCAGAGGTCCCCAGGATTGAATCCCAGTGAAGACTGGAGAAAGATGAGAAGAGAGGGCAGGAAACAGACACAGAAAATTGCCCAGCGAATAGACACAAACAGCAAGCAGGGGGATGGGGTTAAAATGGATAAAGTAAACAAAATAAATCTTAAAAAAAAAAAAAGATCTGGGATTTTATTCAGATATATACTACGATTCCAAAAGCATCTTTAAAGACTATGTTGTAGACTCTGAGGCTTTCAGGACAAACGTGTTCTTTCAAAATGAAATTTTATTTAAATATATAAGGTTATGTAAGAATTAGTGTGCAAAAATGCCTGTTTGTGAGCAAAATAACCATAATGATACTACTTGAAAGTATTGTGGAAAAGAAATAGCTGAATTAATTTTTGTAATAATTGCAGAAAATATCAAATACCATGGAAGAGTACAAATATGAGTAGGAGATGACTCATAATCCTATCAGGCATCATAAATCCCTGTTAAAACGTAAATTTTCTATGAGTATAATACACAAATACATAAACAAAAATATACTCATATATATAAAGAGTTGTTATAAAAGTGGATTCCTATTATATGCATGTTCATATTTTCATTTTTTTACAAAAGCTTTTACTATGAACATGTTCTATGAAATTAAAATTTCTCTATGAATATACTATGATTTATTTTATAATTTGCCTATTATTGGACAACAAAGATGAACGTAATTTGTGATTATTAATAATAACCTGCACTAAGTAAAATAAAAAAGCCTCTTGCATTTGTTGAAATTAACCACTAAAATAAAAAAGCCCCTTTTAGAGAAGGGCTTTTCAGGAAGACAAAAACAATTGACCTGAGGAGGTTTTCTGAGAAAACGGAACACAAGCTTCCATTTCATGGAAGAGCTTTCCCTTTCCAGTCCCTCGGGTAACCATCCTTCTATTTTCTGGATGGGATGCTGCCCAATTCATGAATCGCTCAATAAAACTGTGAGATCCTAAATTGCATGAAAAGTTTTTCTTTTATCACCTGACTTGAATACCCTTGTACTTTAAATACAAGTCTTTAAATGCATCTTGGATTACTCCCATAGAATAGAATTTTAAAAGTGGGATTATGAAACATGAACACAAACACTATTAAGTTCCTCAATAAACTGTGCTAAATTGATTTCTGGAGAATTTGTACAAATTCATACTCCTACCAGACTTTTATGAAAGTGCTCAACTCACTACAAACTTGTCAGCTTTCATTTTTATCACTTGTTAAATCTTTATCAATTTCAGGTGTAAAAAAAAGTTCTTATTTTAAGATCCATTTATTTGACTACTTGTGAGTTTGAATTTTTTCATATGTTTTCATGTGTTGATCATTTATATTTCTTACATTAATGTCCTTTGGCCATTTTCCTGTGGTGTATTTGTGTTTTTGTTTTTGTTATTATTTATCTGTAATTGAGTTTTGAACAACTCTGCCATATTTTTGCAAATATTTTCACAGCAATTCAGTCTTCCACCTTTTAAATGGAAGAACTTAAATAAGATGTAATTTTTACATTTGATGAGAGGTTTCTTATAGTTTAGGAAATTCCATATGAAGTATTTAATCATCATAAGAAAAATACAATAGAATAAATTAACCATTAAAATAAAAATGTCAAAATCAAGAGAATGTTACTTCTTTGAGGTTGGGAAACTAGTCTTTGTTATTTCTTACTACATATATATATCCTCAATGATTAAAGCAGCACTGGAAATACAATAGGTATTAGAATATTTGTTGGATAAATATTTTTTCCCAAAAAAACACTTTTCAATAAGTTAGAACACATTATTTACTTAAAAAACAAATTACAACATTGTATTTACTTATTTAACAAAAGTAAAACATAAAAGCCTTACTCTGGTAAATTTCAGACATTGAAAAAGCAACAGGCTGAAAGGAACTTGGTATGCCAAGATTTCAAAAATCAAACTCAAGTTAAGGTCTATAGGATTAACCCAGAATTATTCAATAATCAATACCTCCTTTGGACACCGGGCAACTGTTACTTCATCACTGCCCTCTGCCGGTGTTAATAATTCCCTTTAATTTTCCCTCCAAACCCAGAACCTTTGCTTCACAAAATTACTTCTGACCAGCCTCTGTATTTAAACCACCCACAGTTAAAAATAGCCTAGCCATCTGGCATTTAGTAAGGATGGTGGGGGAAAATTTGTGCTTCAATGTAAAGTTCTGCATTATCTAGTGCACACTCTTCCAGGTGATCTGAGTCTGATTCTAAGAGTTCCTGCACCTTTCATAGCCTGTAAGCTCTTTTACAAATCAGTAAATATAGATAACTAATAGCAATGCAAAATAATTCTTGACTATAGGTATGCAAAGAAATTCTGTCTAGTAGAGATTCAGTTGACTTCTTCTCCCACTGTGGAAGAAGTCAATTTTGTATCCATTTCCAAATTTATTTCTGTATTCCTAAACTATAAATGTCTGTGTTATGAACTCTTTGAACTAGTTGCAACATCTGCCTGGTTCCCTCACTGAGTTAAATAAAATCTTTAACACTTGTTCATTTTCTATGTCTATAAGAGTCATTATTTTACTTCTTAAAAAAATTTTTTTCTTAAATAGGCTGAAGTCAGTCCTCATGTTTGTTGTTGTTGTTTCCCACAAAGCAATTAAGAACTAAAATGATGTGGGCCTGTAGACAATAGGGCTATATCCAAATGGCAAAAATCATTTTCTTTGGACAGTTCTATATTTACTGAATATCTAGCATGTACTAGCCATGGCCCCTGTCCTTAGGAAAACCTAGTATCAAGGGGAAAGAATCCCATAAACAGTTCTCACTGTTTGCCACGTGATATAGTCAAAGTATTCTGATGGTACTTGGAAAGAAGTTTAATTGAGAAAGGAGAAAAGAAAGGGCAGGGGAGGGCAAAAGTCAGAGAGAGGTAAAAATAAAACAAACAAAAGCACCCTCAGAAAAGTGCTTAAACTCTCACACATTAATAGACAACTGACTACATCTTTTCAAAAAAAAAAAAAAAAA
>JAQZBX010004419.1:14656-48582 GCA_029593785.1 Cabassous unicinctus | reverse complement strand
TAATCTACTCCTTCCTGTTCACTAACGCTTCTACACCTCTCTTTCGGCCAATATTAAAGCTACTAAATAGCCAACTTCAAAATCTGGACACAATACAAGGTTAATGTTATTGGACCTTAAACACAATTTAGGAGCTGCAAAAAATATAAACTCACTTTGAGGATTTATATCATTTTCTAAAATATAAAATGAACTGAAATAATAGTGGCAGCAGTTTAATCCACATAAAAATATACTTTAAATTTCAAAACATTTCATTTTATGGTGACGTTCACTTGCAGTCCATTATAACATGAAATACTCCTTGTATATACTAATTTACTACTTACTAATGAAGCTACTACTTGTTTACTTTGATTTCAAGTTTAGTTTTACTACTCAAGCAGTAAAAAATACAAAAATTTTGACCTTATGCTATAAATGAGTGAAACAACTGGTCACCCACAAGGCTCAAGGGAATTCTCTCTCTGGCTTTCTTCCAGAAAGTGGGACCTTTCAAAGAAGCAAGCAAAATAATTACTTCTTGCTATTGAGGCTGTTCCTGACTCCTAGTATCACGGCTTCCAAGACATTTCAGTCTGGAAGGAGGTTAGATTTTGGGAACTAGATAGAGGATTTGTTCTTAGCTTCACAACTGCATACCCACAGGTTTACAGAACAGACTTAAAGAAAATTTAAAATGGATAGGGATCAGTTGGAATGTAGATAACAAAGTAGGAAAGACCTCAAAGAGATAAACCTTAAGTTTTGGGTGATTAATAAATGGTTAATATAGGGTATTATTTCAGGCAGAGCAATACTTAAAATTTGCATCATGTTTTACAGTTTACAATGTATTTATGGATATGGTATTTAATTTAATCTTCATAACAATCCTAGGACGCAAATAAGAATATCCTCATTTGACAAATGAGAAACCAAGAGTCAGTGAGGTTGACTTGCTCAAAGTAAATACAGTTTGCAATGGATGACATCAAACCCAAAATATAAGCCTCTTTAGATTTGATTCATTCATTCATTTGTTCATCCTGGCTTGGTTGTTCATATGCCTATCTCCTCACTATATTAAAAGTTTCTTTATAGTAAAGATTTTGATTCATCATTATACTTCTACACACAAAACACTTGCAATAAATCTTTGTTGGATGAGTGAATGAATGAATAAGTGAATGATTATACTAAAAAAATTAAAAAGCAATAAAAATATGAAATGGCAAAGAAATACTGAAAAGTATTCCTGGCAATAAAAATGAATTTGGGAATCAACCAAATATAGACCTAATATGGAATAACTTCATGATTTGAAAAAGAAGGAATATTTTTAATATATTTGTTTAAATATATAGAGATATTTAAATATATTCCTATTATATATATATTTGTAAATTCTCTTAATTGCTATTCTAGATAGAAATTTACATTTCTTGTACTAAAAAATATTAAGTTCTGCTTTATAAGATATTTATTTAAATTTTTTCCAAAAATTTTATAATCAGGGTGTGTTTCACAAGTATTTTACCAAACCTTTCACCATGCACGTGTGTAAAAAATGAAAATAAAAAACAAGAGATTTTTCTTAATTAGGAGAATAAAAATTCTCTCTCCTACAAATGCGATGTTCTCAAAAGGCCAGGTCCAGGCAACTATCATAATCCCTTAGATTGTTTATATTACGATTAAAAATCACTTTGTTCCTATATTCCCACAACTAGTTCGTATGGTAAAGAGATCAGTAAATCTACTTTTATGCGTAACATCTTTAACATTTGCTCCCCTTTCTGTGCTTGTGATTAAATGTAACATTTTGAAATCCCAAAGTTCTGAGAAAAACATAAATCCTTGTCTCACAGCTGCTGTTTGACTCTGGAAACACATGCATTTTCTTTTCAAGCATCTACCATCAAAACTCCCGAAGGGTTTGGACTGGAGAACACCTGCATCTCTTCATTTAGTTCCAATAACAGAGCCTAAACTCCAAAATTACAAAAATAGATGCTCTGTTCAGCTGTAGTTACATTTTACCCCAAATTCCCGTGAACAAAAATGCTAGGAGCATGAAATCATTCAGGCAAGCTCTGTCATCAAGAGGATAAGATTTTTTGCACCAGAAGCCCAGTGGGAACATGATAGAAAACTGGCAACAATTACAGATAAAGTACATAGTAAAGTCCTCAGGGAGAAGAGAGGAAATGTAATAAGATAGATGGGTATAATTTTTACACATTTATGCCCAAACCACAAATGTGAATAGTCTTTAATTGCTACAATATATAAGCATTCTTACTCAATGTGTCCTGTCAAAAATACTAAAAACATAACTTCAAGGCAATTCATTTACTTCTACATTATGAGGGCAATTTCTGAAACATAAAATACATTCCCTATAAATTAAAATGTACTATGTGAAATACTGTCTCCAGTTTTTAAACTCCTTAACAATTCATTATATTCTAACCAACCAACTCTGGATGGTGAAATAAAAGAGAGTGTATATGCTTGCTGGTATGTTATAATCAAAAGAAAAAGAGAAACTAGAATTATAATTGTGACTTTCCCTTCCAATAACAATGATCAAAAGTAGCCTAGTATTTGATGGTCAAAATAGAAAATGGTTTTTAATTTACGACAATATAGCATAAAGTTAAAACTTTATACTTATTTCTGAAACTTAGTACACAGGAGAATAAGAAGATTGGCTTAAATGGATATCATATGTAAATACTATTTTAAGACAGACAATTGTTTCACATTATTTTAAAACAACATCATAATCACATAATTCTATTTTCTAATCTTAGAAGGAAAATGTTATGTCTAGTATTACATGTTAAAAGCAAAAACAACATGTGTGAATAACTTGCACATAAAAAACAAGAGCCAATACTTTAAAAGAGATCTTCTTTAATAATGGTGGATCAAAATCTACTAGATGAAATGTCACAGGAATAAGTGTAAAGTTCTCCATGTAGGTTAAAAAAAATGTAAACATATAAAATATGGAAAACTGTCAGAAGAGTAGTTCAGGTAAAAAGGTATACGGTTTCCAGCGGCACAAAGGCTCAAGACAAATAACAACTAAATATAAGTTCACTGTACAAAAGGGAAATGTACACTCCCACTGTACTTTGTGCTATATGGAAGACCGTGTTAAATTTTAGAGTGCCATTTTAAAAGAGGCATTTCAAACATGTAGTGGTAGTAATCAATACAGCAGCAATGAATCCGAAGATAAATCATATGGGAAGTGACTAAAATAAATTCATGATGTTTAGTGTGGGCTATTCAGTTTAAAAATAACTCTACCACATGTAGAGGGAAAAGAAGGAAGAACTGAGCTAGTGCTGAAATTACAGCATTAAGAGGGAAATGGTGTCAATAACTGAAATAGTGAATAATGGTGCATGAAATAGGGAATAAGAAGAATGATGTTGAATTTAGTTTTAGACATGTTAGGCACCACTAAAATATCCATTAGGAATGGTTAGGAGGTGGCCAACATTTGGAGTCTGGATGTCAAAAAAAATAAAATTAAATAAAGGATAGAGAAATATAAACTCATGATTGATTGCTTAGATCAGCGGTATTCATTAGATCGTCCAAATAGAAAGAGACCAAGAACATAATCTTGGAAAATACCTATATTTAAGGCACAATGGAAAGAAAAGCCTTGAGGAGGAGAACAAAGATGGTTCAGCAAAGAAACCAAGATACTACATTGTCCTGGTGTCAAGAATTATGAAGTGCCTAAAATTTTACTCTACCACAGTTTCATGAATGCTGGTAGAAGACACAAGGCTCCTGAGTCAGAGACAAAGAACTTTATTACTAAGGGCACACAGCAAGCAAAGTGAGTATCAATATATTCACCTGAGTTCCCTTTGCCTACATATCTCACAGAGATAACAGCATAAATAAATATGTCCAGATGGATGCCTGCACACATAGTTAGCTGTGTGAAAGGAGATGAACCCTAAGTTTGAGAAATCACTAAGCATGCCTGCCGTTTACTCTGGAAGGAGACACTATATCTACCTTTCCAAGGCTGTTCATTATACAAACATCCGTGAAAAGAGAGCCCAGAACAAAGGTAGTCAATGCCTCTATTCATAAGATATGCAAAAACACAGAAGACCTAAGAAGAGTTGTCTCAACACCTGGAAGACATGAGAGACAGATAGGTTTCAAGAAAAAGGGTACGGTCATAACTGTAAATGCATGATATAAATAGGATGAAAATACTGAGAGGAAGGGGAAAAAAAGGCTTCATAGGTTTCTTCAGGTATACATGGGATTGATGTTACCGACTGTCATTATAAGAGTAAAACCAAATTAAAAAAAATAGAAGTTACATTCCAATAAACAGAGAAACTAAAGTAATTAGAACTGTCTAACAATGGAAAATACTGGCAGATAGTCTCTTCAATGGCAGATATATGCAGAAGGAGAGGTAAGATGAGGAAGAAACATGGGGAATGAAAGGGGAAGGAAGCTAATATATATTAAGAACTTAGTATTTATATTCCAAATATATTCATACCCTTGACCATCTGTCATAAATATTCACTAATTCATTCAATTTATTCATTCAAAAAATATTTCTCAAGTATATCCTTCATGTCAGGCAATGTTAGGCTCTAGAGATAAAATGATAAGCAATCAGTGGCTGACTCACCTTCACAGAACTCATTGTCAAGTTGTACAAATAGTATTCAAATTTCACAACCAAATAAGTATATACTGTCCTAAGTGCTATGTAAGAAAAGTATAGTGAACTATGAAAGAATATAACAGAGGAACTTGATCAAATTAGGGGTTGGGGTAGGTAGAGGAGAGGCAGTATCAAGGAACCTTGAAGAGGTGATATTTGAGCTAAAACGAGCTAAGAGAATGCACTGAAATTAAACAGGCAAAAGGTGAAAGGGTAAGGATAGTTGTGAGAACAGCATATGCAAAACATATGCAACAGCATATACAACAGCATATGCAAGAGCATACTTACCACTGAAACTGAAAGAAGGCCAGTCAGTCTGCAGCACAGAAAGAGGAACATGTAAAGGAGACTCCTAATATGCCTTAGAAATAGAAATGGATGTCCTCTTAATTCAGCAAGGATTCTAAGTTTATAGTACTTCGTGATCATTTTATATTCCTAAACAGCAAAAACTACGAAATTGATTTATACATTAATACATGATTACTAAAGACTCAGAACTTTTTAGCAAGCAGAACCTGTTAAAAATAATAGGCAAAATACAAGATATGAGGAAGAGCCACAGTCTGTATTTAAAAGATAATGGAAGGAAAATGACTAGAACCTATTTTTTTAAATTTTACATACATTAATATAGGCATCAAGTTCTACACAGAAATCAGAGAAACATCTAGTTTCTCTATTTGACTCCGTAATACCTATGCAAATGTGAGAAACAGAAGGGTAATTAAGTGGCTCCCTTATACAGTAACAATGACTACAGAATGTGGCTGGTGCAGGGGATTCCCACAAGAGCCTTAATCTCCTTTCAATGCAATCAGAGTCAGTCAAGTGCAGAATGTAGTGGGGAGGGGGGGGAGGAGTGGGAAATTTGCACAAGGAGTTCAAAGGCAAAGCAATGCTGTAAGATCATAAAAGTGTGACTTTTTGACAGTGCTTAATATGAAGTAAGGAAGGAGCTCCTCAGAGTTACAGACTTTTAAGGCTGGGGGATAGAATGGTTAGCAATATAGATTCCAAGGTCATTCAATTTAAAAGACAAAATGTTAACAGCCTAACGGTGGAAAAATATTATAGTCAGAAGCCCCAGGCTCTAGTTCAAACTCTGGCTTGCTTGCCACATAAACAAGTCATTTACCTTTTAGTCCTCTATTTCCTCTTCTATAGGACACCAATAATATTTGCTCTGCCTAAATCAATCTTGTTTTGTAAACAAATAAAGTAATTTATATGAACATGATTTTTAAATTATAAAGTACTATTTTACAATGGGTTTATTAATATCAATATTTCTTTCAGTCATATTAATTCCTAATTCCCATTAATAAAACTATCCATTCTCTCGCATTTTGAAGTCACAGTCTAAAGACTTTGCTACTTCATCCTAATGAAGCTCCTCTCAAAACTCATTTCCTGACTGACTTCTGTATAACATCCACACAATTTTCTGGCTCCCAGTTTTAATACTGACCACTTTCAATTTGGGAACACATGCACAATGGTAGCTGTCTTCCACACACTAAGCATGATCCTCAGAAGCCAATCAGAATGACCACCACATACCTCAAAAATTACACAACTCACCTCCTTCAGTCACTTACTTGATCCCTTACTACTCTGCATTCAAATACCATCATTCAAATTCTGTCAGCCAGTAGGAAAAGTTCACCTCATCTAAATATCATTCTGTTTGTGAAAAACAAAGCCAGATGGGATAACTTGTGCTTCCCATCTAGAAGGGTTTAAACACCCAATCAGGAAAGACACATGTTTCTATGTCATTTCTGTAAAGTGCCCCAATCTCAAAAATCAAAGAATTATCATTTCCGTAATGATCATTTGCTTGTTAATTCATTCACCAAATAACTACTGAGTGCCTACTATGTGCTGGGCATTGTTCTAGACGCAGTGGGTGGATACAGCAGTGGAAGGGAAAAAAAAAAAAAGACAAAAATTCCTGCCCAAATGAAGCATAAAATTCTAAAAGCAGGAAAAAAAATTATCAACAAGATAAATCAGTAACATATATAATATGATAGACTAAGATAAGTGCTAAGAAAACCTAAGAAGAGTAGGGAAATAAGAAGTATATGTGAGTGTGTATATGTCTGGAGTGTATGTATGTGAGAGAGATAACAGAGAGAAACAGAAATAGAAAGAGAGAAAATTTTTAGATAGTGTGGCTAGGAAAGTATTTGCTTTGAGAGTGATATTTCACCTAAGTCTTGAAAGACTGTTAATAAATTATTTATGTCTTCATTTAAGATTCATTTATTTGTGATTTATCTACACCTTCAATCATACACATACACATGCACACACACATGCTCACACACATATACCCCTATTAAAATCTTGTTACATGAACAAAGATTAGTCAGAGTTATTTTTAAACTGGCTTTTAAAAATTAATACTTATGAGGTCTCTAAACCAAATCATAAATATCTAAGCCATGAATGTGGGTGGCAGTTCCAAAGTGGATGGAAATTTTTAAATTTAAAAATGCCCTAAATACATGGAGGTCTCAGCAAAGATTAGGATGAATGTAGATCAAGCCTTCCACGATCTTGTCGGAGTTATATGGAAATTTCAAGAGCAAGAATGTCCTCCTTCACCAGAACCAACATGGAAAGTAAAAGACAAGAAAGGCTGCCATTGTGTCATTTTCCAAGAATCCATGAATTTAGCTACCAACTGCCAAGAAAACCCTCATTTTCTCCTTTTTTCCTTACAGTTTATATCTTTTTGGTAACTTTTTAGCCTTAGACAGGCAAGTCTGACAAATGATCACCGTGTTAGTCCTAGACCAAGAAGCTGACTAATCCTTTACGTTAAGATAACACTATGTCATTTCAAAACAAATTCAAAGTGGGGATCAGATGTAACTCAAGTGGTTGAGCACCTGCTTCCAAAGTATGAGGGCCTGGGTTCTATCCCTGGTACCTCCTGAAAAAACAAACAAACAAATAAACCAACTCCTATTGGGGAGCAGATGTAACTCAGTGGTTGAGCACTTGATTCCTATGTACAAGGTCCTGGGTTCAATCCCCGCTACCACCTAAAAAAAAAAAAATTCAAAGGAAACACTAAGGCTGCTTCTAAGATATCTAATTCCTTCAAAACATATATCTAGGGAAGTGGATGTGGCTCAAGCAATTGAGCTCCTGCCTACCACATAGGAGGTCCTGGGTTTGCTTCCCAGTGGCTCCTAAAGAAGAAAAGCAAGAGAGAGAGCTGATGATACAGGAAGGCGCAGTAAGTTGATGCGATGGGCTTGCGCGGCAAGCTGCTGCAACAAGAGACATGAAGAAAACATAATGAGAGACACATAAAGCAGGGAGCGGAGGTGGCTCTAGTGATTAGGTACCTCCCTCTAGTGCCTCCAAAAAAAAAAAAGACCAGCTCACAACAAACAGACACAGCAAATGCAAAACAATGGGGGGGGAGGGGGAGGGAGAAGTAAGTAAAATAAATCTTAAAAATATTAATAAAATAAAATATACATCTATATACACAGACACATATTTAAGGGCTTACATTTTAAGAGGGATGAATCGGTTTTGGAACCCAAGCTATTTGCCAAGCTGAAGTATTAGGTTGTGAAATAATTTTTAACTCCTGGAATCATATTGCCTATTGTTAGTCTAAACAGAAACTTACAGGGTTGTTGTTTTTTATGTGAATTTTTACCCATCTTTAACAATTTTGATATCAGCTTTAGTTAATCTTAGATACTCTAAATTGAATTTACAAAAGTGAAACATCTCAGCCCTTTACTGATGCTACAGCTTTTGTTTTCCAGTGGCCAAATACCAAAAAAAAAGACTATTGTTATTTATGGATTCAAAACTGCATATAAAATCTTTATTATTACTCCTACTCTGGAAGATGATAATAGTCGAAGTGGCCATATATTTAGGTTCATTTTGGACTTAAGCATTCAATTGTTCTTGGTTTTTAAATTTAACTTTTTACAGCCATGTGGAGGAGAGAAATAAATAATTTTTGTCTGTCTTCCTTTTCAAGGGTTTCTGGATAAGGGATTAAAAAAAAAAACCTGAAACTTAAAATCAGAGATGATTAATGTTTTTGCTATATACTTTTATACATTATTTTCTTATCAAACAAGTTAACAAATATTTTTATATATTTTTATATTTGTTATTTCACAGCATACCCTGTGTATATGTGAAGTATTTAATTCTCACTGTTCACTTTTAAGTGACAAAGAAAAAAAAAGTGGACGTTACAAAAACTGTGGTAGAACATTACTGGCTGTTCTGGTCCTGGTTGTACTCACCTCTGGCCAGTCACATACCCACTCAAAGCTTCTCAATAGAGTACAAATTACAGGATGAGAACCTAAAATCACTTTCAATATCCCCTACTACCTACTAACTGTTTTATCAAGTATTAAGTGTAAATCTTTTAATTAACAATTAGTATAACTGTGGAGGACTTCTGATTTTGTTTTTAATTCCATGGACTGTGTTTACACTACTCAAAAGAATGTTTTCCTGATTTCGAGATAATAAGTGGTATTACACAGTTTTCACTTTTCTGAACGTGTACAACAGTACCATGAAGTATATAAAGTGTACCCTTGTATAGCTTCAGGTGCTAGAATTAAAATTGATTTGCCATCATACCGATGTAAAAAAATGCCCTAAAGTATGAAGATGTAGTTTAAGTAAGAACATATTACATTTTAAGATTAAAACACCCAAAGAAATTTTTTCTAAGCATCAAATAAAAGATCACATTAAAATTTTACACACAAATCCATAAACATATCACTAAACATATAAGTAATGTCCAAGATTTTGTGAATTTCCTTAACAGCAAGAAAAAATGTAAAACTTTAGCAAATAAATATCATAGCTATCACAGATAATTTTTCTTCTAACAGTTTACCTTTAAACCCACAAAAATAGTTAAAAATGCAAATTATTTTATGACCCTAGGAATGCATTTAAATTACAAAGAATAGCCTGAATATTGTTAAGAGAAATTAAAATAATATATAAATAATATTGATTCATTATTTCATTGTTACTATGTATATGACAAAACAAAAAATGAGCAGTCCCCATCCAACTCAAGAATATGTGGTAGAATCTACTCTCCAGTTCATTGGCCTCACCCAGGACGAGGAGATGATGATGGGGAACACCCATCCCAAGGAACAGAGTGTGTCTGCAACTGCAAGCAAGATAGTTCCCTCTATCTGCCCTATGGGATCTAAGCTCCCTCTCAATTAGAAGCAGAGTGAGCATCACCATCCCAAAATTCTCAAGATTGGGCAATGAACAAAGGACTGAAGTAGACTTACTATTATTCTACTATAGACTTATTATCATTCTAGCAATGGAAGAATAATATATGTAAAGGCAGTGGCCACCAGAAGTTCTGAGGAATGGGAAAGGGAAGAATAGGTGTAATATGGGGGCATTTTCAGGACATTGGAGATGTCCTGCATGACACAACAGTGACAGATACAGACCACTATATATTTTGTCATAACCTACAAAATTGTGCAGGACAGAGTATAAACTATAATGTAAACTATAATCCATAGTTAGCAATGTTTCACATGGGTTCATCAATTGTAACAAATGTACCACACAAATGAGGGATGTTATTGATGTGGGAAAATGTGGGAGGGGGAAGGAGTGTGGCATATGGGAATCCCCTATATTTTTTATGTAACATTTATGTAATCTAAAACTTTTTTAAAAATAAAAACAAAAAAAGAAAGAAAGAAAGAAAGAATATGTGGCAGATTCAAATAACCTTAGTTCCTTCTTAGGTATCAAAATGACAACTGGACGATCTGGTCATTTTAATGATATCCAAATAATTTGATGATTTGGAAGCATAATTAATGAAGTAAAAAATTACTATTCAGATAATTATATAAAGGAGTTTGTTAAACAGCCTATTTAAGGAATATGATTAAATAGGCATTAACAAAGGCATGATTTTTATTTAACTACCAATTCCTTCTCCCTAAAACAGGGATAAGCAAACCATTGAGGCAAAATCTGGCCCACCACCTGTTTTTGTAAAGTTTTATTAGAACTCAGTCACACCCATTCATTTACAAATTGTCCAGGGCTATTTTTGTGCTACAATGGCAGAATTGAATAGTGTGACAGAGACCATGTGGCTCATAAAGACTAAAACATGAACTATCTGGCCATTTATAAAAATGTTTGTCAACCCCTGCCTTAAAGATTCATAAAATCTTTTATCCACAGGCACAGTCTTAGTTTGGGTCTTGGCCTTATCCTGACATCATTCTTTTCTTTGGGTTCCATATCCATACTCTCCAGGCTGCTATCTTCTTTTTTAGGACTGTTCTCTTTAGAAGCATGATGACCAGAGGTCCTCAGACTCCCCACTTCAAATACTAATTTCTAGTTTATAATGGGAATGCCATTGAGCCACAAATGTTAATGTAGCAAAATCCCTTTTTCAACTATTTTTGTGTCCCTACATATGCATAGCTGTACACTGCACCATTCAACTTAATGTTAAAATCCACACAGTCTCTGTCTAGTCAGTTAAGTGCAGTGATTAATCTGTGCTTAGCTTATTTATTATTAGCTACTCTACCTGTTGAAAAATATTAGCTCTACTCTTAGGCAGCTATTTGAAGGCACTTCCTCACAGGCCAATTACATCTAAAGAAAACATTCAGACCTCCTACCCTTTTAAGGAATGCCTATATCACAATCTTATTTCTAGCCTCATTTATTGACTACCTTGGCTTTACCAAACATTAGACATACGGGCTAATGTGAACTTATAGCTGATACTGGTCTCTCTATCATACCTTTTTCTCAGTCTTCAATGATCCTTCTGATATATCCTCTCAACATGAGGAGTTACATAACCTGCCGTTATGATCTTGGATGAAATGAAATAGATTCTAAGCAAAGTGCTACCAGGAAAAAATAACTCTGAGAAATGAGATCTTGATCTCTGAATTTTTTTTCTTTGTTCCACTCAACATCTTTTTTTTCTGGAAAACTACCAAAGAAAACCCAAACACCTAATTTTAATATGGCAAACTGTGGCTCACAATCAAATTACTACTGTCCCAAGAAAGAAATTTCCTCTTTCCAATAGTTTAAATTTCTTTTATTCCTTTCTACCCATTATGATATGATATGCTATATTTTAAAACTCAGTTGGAGTTATTAGATATGTGAGTTTAAATGCTATATATATAGCTGAATTATCTCTCATATAAAATAAAACCATTATGATTTGTAAACACTGTCAATTATCAAAAATGATATAAAATGCTATATTTAAAAAAAAATTTTTTTTAAAGATTTATTTATTTATTTATTTATCCCCCCCTTGCTGCTTGTGTTTGCTGTGTCCATTTGCTGTGTGTATTTTCTGTGTCTGCTTATCTCCCCCTTGCTGTGAGGTCTTGCTGCATCAGCCCACCGCGCCGCGCGGGCCGGCCTGCCCTCACGAGGAGGCCCTGGGAAGCGAACCCGGGGCCTCCCATATGGTAAACGGGAGCTCTATCGATTGAGCCACACCCACTTCCCTATATTTTAAATTTTAAAAAAAAGATTTATTTTTATTTCTCCCACCCTCTTATTGTTTGCATTCGCTATCTGTTTGTTGTATGCTCATCTTCCTTTTTGGAGGTACTGGGAACTGAACCTGGGGCCTCCCATGCGGGAGGGTGGCGTCTAATCGCTTGAGCCACCTCTGCTCCCTGCTCTGTTGTGTCTCTCGTTATGTTTATCCTCCTTGTGTCCCTTGTTGCATCATCTTGTTGCATCAGCTTGCCACGCCAGCCCGTCCCATCAGTTCGCTGTATTGCTCGACTTCTCTAGGAGGCACCAGAAATGGAACGCAGGACCTCCCATGTGATAGGTGGGAGCTCAGTCACTTGAGCCACACCTGCTTCTCCATTTTAATTTTTAAAAGCATAACTGCATAGAGTATCCTAGTAGTCACAGATTTTTTTTTAAAAACCAATTTTAGAAGCCCTTCTGGAAAAGAAAATACAAAATAAGTGAATAATGAAAGGTTTGTTTTTACCAGAACTGTGGCAGTAATCCAAATATTGTGGAAGTTGGACAGTGAAGGCTATCAAATCTGGAGCTAAGAGAGATTCTGGCTTTCTGCTTTCGTAGAGCCACTTGCTGCTATGAAGGCCTTTAGTATCAGAAGGACCCTGAAGCAAGGGAATCAACTTTTCTTTTCCATTGTCACCTGAATAGAAATAGTTATGAAAACAAACAAATCTTCTAAAATAAGATGCTAGAGTAGCTTGACAATGCTTCATCTTAAGTATACTAAGAACATAATGTAATTTCAATTCTATATGGTAATCTGAGCTGTACATTTAGTTATACTCGAATCTGAATGATAAAATTAAAAGCATTCTTAATCTTAAAGCTAAGTTTTAACATTTGGCTAATGAATGTATAACACATTCAGAAAAGTTTGAAAAGGAAACAACTTGAACATACTGAGTTCTAAAAATTCGACAATCTGTAAGATTATTTTGAAGTTTAGTTTGCATTGAAAAAACTTGCAAATTGTTTAAGACATATACTGATAGGAAGACAAAGTCAATTATAAGCTTAAATTGAAAGAGAACTGAAATTTTTGTTTAATTCTCTGATACTCACATTTTAAGTTACTTTTAAGTGTCATATATCTCTATACCTCCTTTTCTTCGAAAAAGTACAAGAATAAACTTTCCTTTAATTTTTTCCCTCATAATTATTCTAAAAATTATGCATAGGTTTTTCCCTTAAATAAAAATTAATTTATTAAGTTCAAGTAGTATCATACTGGCACAATTAAAACAATTTTTTTAAGTAAAAATTTTTTTAAAAATTAAAACCTCTGATTCATAGGAACAATGAGTAAATTCTTGTTTCAGTAATGCTCCTTGTAAAATGCAAGGCCAATTCTCCTATACAGGCAATAAAGTTTTACACGGTCCAGCTGCACATACCTGGGGCTTTGGCACAAATTTTTATTGATCCCACGGTCCCAGAGGCACATTTGACCAATGATGTGCTGCAGTACTTCAATTCAACATTCTGGATTGAGCCCTCAAGAGTTGGCAGGAGATTCTTAGATTTCACACCTAATAAAAGAAAACTGCAAATGTACTAGCCGATTGAATTTAAATAATTTTTATACTCCTTCACCAAGGCATTTAAACTTAATTATACTTTAATTATCTACCTCAGATGTTCTTACAGTATTTGTGTTAGGTTTCATAGTTTGGTGTTTAGGAGGTGAAAGGATGCAATTTTAAAATAAACGGGCTGAACTCTCATAACTATACTTATGAAGTCAGCTTTCAATTAGCCAAGCTCAAGAAATAAATGTACAAATATTTTTCAAAAACTGGAGACAGTTCAAAAATCATAGTTGTCTTTAGAATTTACAGTAATACTTTTAATTTTGAAACATTTAATTTATAAATTAAGTTTCATTTAGGCAGAGAAATTTAATTTAATAAGAAAAACTGAATAAAGACACTCCTCAGAATATCTTGGTCAGGTGGGTAAGAAGAGACAGAAAAGATAGCTCATAATAGCTCCAAAGTTAAAATACAATGGCTCACAAAGAACACTGACAAGCTATTTGTGGATAAAAGAGAACAAACTGATGCTATATCAATTAACCAAAAAAGTAGATATTAAAGTCTCCTCTATGCGCTACTTGCAGAAGAACATAACAGCACAGAAGGGAATAATAACCATGAAATAAATGGTTAGTTAAAATGTAATTCAGAAGTGAGAACCTCATCTTGATCCTGAAGGGTAGGTCAGAATTAAAGAGGCAGAGAGACCTTAAGAACATTATACTGACAATATTGATGACAATGATGATTATGATGAACCCAACTAATCAACTAATTTTTTCTGAGGCTTACTACTTGCCATGCACATTCTCATTCAATCTTCACAAAAGTACTCTAAGTAGGTATTATTGCCCTCATTTTACAGATGAGATACAATGGATTAGAGGAGTTAAATAATTTTGGCCTAAAGTAATAAAGTTAGTGAGTGAAAGAACCAGGGTGCTTAACACAATCTGATCCTATCACAGAAGATTTGACCACTCATTTTGCCTTTATTCATGAACACCCTTCTTTCCCCTATTTCACATTTTGATCAAATATATACTGCACTTCGTATTTACAGCTCCACTAAGCAGAACTATGTATGAATAATTAAGAAAACCAGAAACTTTCTATGTCAGATATATTAAACATCATTCTTTGATCTTTGGTTTTGCAACTTATTCTACCTTTTCGTTTTAGGAGAGGATCACACTAAGTGATTTGCAAATGTTTAGAGGCCATCATCTTGAGAAATACTTTCTCATATACTAACCATTACTTCAGAAGAAGCTATTAATTTACTAATTTGTATTTGGTCATTATAGATGTGTATGTTGATTGCTTGTAATTTACCAATATTCACTGCCTATATTGTTTCCCTTGAAGTGATAATTCATTAATCTCAAAATAGAAGTTATGGGGAAGTAGATGTGGCTCAAGCAATTGAGCTCCCGCCTACCACATAGGAGGTCCCAGGTTCATTGCCCAGTGCCTCCTAAAGAAGACAAGCAAGACAGCAAGCTGACACAATGGGCAGGCGTGGCTAGCTGACACAACAAGATGATGCAACAAGAGACACAACAAAGCAGGGAGCAGAGTTGGCTCAGGAGATTAGGCGCCTCCCTCCCAGATTGGAAATCCCGGGTTCAGTTCCTGATGCCTCCAGCAAAGAAGACCAGCACACAACAAGCAGATGTAGCAAATGAAAATAATGAGGAGGTGGGGAGAAATAAATAAAATAAATCTTTTTAAAAAAATTGTTAAAAAGAAAATAGAAGTTATGAACCTGGGGGCGGTGGCAGACTTTAAGGCGTCTATGAAACCTAAGAAATGGAATAGAAAATGTGTGTTTATGAACTTTTCTCAGGCATTTTTATCAGATTCTCAAAGTCCATGATTAAAAATTTAAGAAGTAGTATATCAGAAAATTAAATGATGCCAAAAATACTTACATAATTTTAGCAGCACTAGTAGCAGTAGTAGTAGTATCAGCAGGTACTAGTAAGTGTAGTAGCTAACATTCACTGAGCACTTACCAAGTGCCAGGCACTATATCTAGCTTCTTATTGTATTTATTCATCACATACACACACACAAGCCCTAAGGTAACTATTACTATTTCTATTTTACATATGGATAAGCCAAAGGATGGAGAAATTAAGGATTTTGCCCAAGGCTCAAGTCAGAAAGTAGAAGCCTGGATCCTAAATCTCTCCTTATAGTAAAAGAGCTGAGCTATCCTACATATTTAACATCTGCCATTGTTGCAGGGAGTTATAATCAGTGAATAATTTACCCTGGTCCGATCACTTTGTTAGATGAGGGGAGGGATAAAAGCACTCAATAAAACCCATCCCTAACCTCAAGCATTCAGTAAGACTCTCATATTATGCCAATTTTCCATAAAATATAGGGAATCTAGATAGTGGTCAGCAGATGAGAGCTACTAAAAGATTCTCTCAAGGGTTGTTAATGGTGATCAAAGCCCAAAGAAATGAATTAGCTCCTGGTGGATTCAAAAGCAATAGAATCTGAATAGGCTAAAATGGTTATGTTTTTTAAATTATTTTATAACACTGCTTCTTTTACACTTTACAAATTTTAGGACTCTATCTTGAATCATAAATGACCAATCTTTGTTAATATCTTGTGCAGATCATATATATGTGTCTTATCAGAAAAAGTTGTCAGTAACCACTTCTGATAAGAAACTCAGCTATATTATTAAATTGTGCCCATACCTGAATAAAATATCTTGGTTTAGGCTATCAAGAACTTAGTTCCACATTTTTATTTTCATTGCATTTCTCAGATATGTTTAATTTGTTTTAATAACGGAAGTATCATTATGCTACAATTTCTCCTTAAGAAAAACTTTTTTAAAAAAGTAGTTTGATGAGATATGTGTTCAGGGTGATATGTGTTTTAAGTGCTACAAGCCCAGATAAAAAAGGAGAATAAATTACAGTCATCACTTGATAGACTTCAACAATGGAGACAAATTGGTAGTAAAAAATAATCTTGGTTGATTTCTACTCCACCATTAAACCAAAATTGTAAAATGTTCCAAACATAAGCACTAGGAAGGTAGAAAGCAGGAGGAGAATCTTGGCATTACAAAACTCAGGGCACCACTCACATTGTGTTTTACATGAATGCTGCCCCCTGAAATTGTGAAAGGAAATCTCCTGTTAGGAAAGCAACATGGTGAACCAAAAGCAGCAAATGCTCTGAAGCTAAATAAATTTGGCTTTTGATATAGGCAGCATAACTTTTCTAGTAATTAGGTGGCTTAAGGCACATCACTATTATTGTTACATGTGGAGGCCAAAATAACTGTAATTATTGTTCAAGGTATTTAACTCTTGAGAATTCAAGATGAACTTCCTGCAGAACTTAATTTAGGGAACAGGTGCAATATTTTGGCACAATGTACAGAAAGCTGACATAAGACAATTAGAAAGATAGCAAAAATAACAATTTAAAATCATGCTTTACAACGCACATACATATATTTACTCAAATGCTGTTGTCATATAGTCCACTAGAAGAAGGGATAAGGGGATCTCTAAGGCACTACAGTCAAAATACAATTTTTTACTCACAGTCAATGTAATAAACTAAATGTAATTACTTAATTTTTGAAATACAATTCAATATAATATAATGAATGCACTGTCCTCTCTTCTTTTTAGCACTTTCATGAAAATTATCAACTCCTAATACATGCCTAGTCCTGTGGTGTACCAGTAAGCCTGATTCTTTTTCCATCAACTTTTTTGCCTACCATAATTCTTCCAGTCTCACTGAAATCTTTCCCTAAGTACCAGTTCTCCAATTTTTAGTAACCACCGAATGTTTACTCCTGCTATATCACGTACAAATTAAAAGAAGAAATAATGAAAAGGACCTGTATATCTCTGTGGAAGTAAAAAGTTAAGGAGCCAAACCAGTATGTTTACTTCTGCTCCCTCCTTAACACCCACAAAAAACTACAAAGAAATTGTTTTTAGGCCTTCTACTAATAAAAACAACAACAAAAAAAAAGATAAGAGCTGAATGGGCGGTTCTTTATTAGGCAAGCACTGTCATAAAACTTTTGGAAGATGAATAGTTGATGAACACGTAGCAACTAGATGACACAGTAGAACAGAGTAACGTGCCCTGTGGGTAATTAAACTAAGAAGCAAGTTGATCTACAATACAAAGTCCTGGAAAGACTCACATTTTAGAGGAACCAGGTAGTTACGATACAGAGATGCAAATGAGGCTGAAAAAGATGTGCAATGACTTAAAATCTATATAATTCCACAAATCATTTCCCCTAACTCATGGAGTCAAGCAACTACCCCACACTCATACTGGCAGAAGACTGAAGCCTTCATTCTGGATAAGTAGAACCAGAAGGCTTCTGGACTAAGAAATATGAGAAACAACCAAAGAAAAGAGTACATGATAAAATTAATTACCTAAAAATCTACTTATAATACATGTACACTGAATGAGGAGAGCTCTCCTTATTCTAGCCCTGAAAACTCTGAATACCAAGTTTATAACATTCAGGATAGAGAGGGAAAGATTTATCTCTGTGGAACATACCCAGCCCAAGAAAAAGAACCCAATGATACTGATAATTAGGTATCCCCCCACAAAAAAAGATGAGCCAGTGTTCAATTCCCCTACAATGACACCAGCCATTCAATAATCTGTAACCTAACACAGAGGTTCCAATTAGCTATTTAGAACTTTATTCTACAATATGAAGGATCACCAGATATTCCATGGAAATCACTAACATGAAGGCAGAGATCTACATAAGCAGGGAAATAGAACTTAGGTAAACAGACAATGATGGGAGCAGAAGAAAATATAAATAGTAATAATGATAACAATAACAATTAATACACTTAGATTGAGTATAGAAAATACTGCAAAAAGAAGAACATGTTATTTAAAATTTTCAAAGAACAAAAAGAGCTCTTAGAAATTAAAAACATGATTCTCTTTAAATTAATAGAAAGGTTGGAAAATAAAGTTGAAAAAATAGCCCTTAAATTAAAACAAAATATCCAAAGAGATGAAAACAGGAAGAAAAATGACAATAACAAGAAAGGATCAGAATAGGCAATCAAATATTTGACAACTAAAAGTTCCAGAGAGAACAGGTGAAACAAAATGAAGAAAATAATCCAATCAATAATTCAAGATTTCCCCAAATTGATGACTAGCAGTTCCAAAATAAAAGGGCCTACATGTATCTAGCACTAAAAATGAACACAATATACACATAAAAGCATACTACCTGAACACCAGGGCTAAAGAGAAGCTTCTAAATGCTTCTGAGATAAAAAACAAACATATACAAATAAAAACAAACTAGATACAAAGGCTAAACAATTAGAATGGCATCAAACTTCTCAACAGCAACACTGGTAGCAAGAAGATAATAAAGCATTGTTTTTAAAATTCTGTAGGAAAATGATTCCCAATCTAAGTCTATATACAACTAAACAATTACAAATGAAGGCAGAATAAAAGATTCTTTCAGATATGCCAGCTCTCAAAAACGTTTACTTCTTAAGATATAACGACACTGGAGGATTGTACTCCACAAACAATTAAGAATAAATCTGAAAGGAAAAGACATGAGATCCCAGAATCAGGGGTTCCAAATAGGAGAAAAGGGAATTCCCTGGACAATGATAAAAGGAAATTCAGGACATCTCCTAGTAGCCCTAGGGGACAAACTGAGATTCGAAAAGGAGGAAAGCACACTAAAAGAATAATGACTCCTAAAACCAAAACTAATTATCTCATATACATTTGAACATATTAAGAGAAGTCTTATGCGTCTGTCAGAGTTTTTGGAAAGTAATAATAATTACACAGAAAACTAAACAAACAAAACCAAGCCAATTATTAACTCTAAGAATAGAAGTTGTATAAGAAAAAGTATATAATTGTAGCATGTTATGACTCATACATAACTATAACGCTCATAACATAACATGAAAATCATGATATAATTATATTGGAAGTTTTAGGAGAAAGGAAGACTAGAAATAGAGTGCTCGTTCTAATAGCAAAATCCTCTGTGGTAGGCATAATAAAGGCCCCCCAAGATGTCCACATCTTAATCCCCAAAACTTGCAATGGCAAAGGGAAATTAAGGTTTGTGGTAGGAATTTAGGTTGCTAGTGAGATGACCTTAAAATAGGGCAATTATCGTGATTTATCCAATGTCTTTATTATCCAATGACAAAAATAACATTATTCTGGATTATGTAAGTGTACTTAAAAATGGAAGAAAGTAGCAGAAAAGGAGAGTAAGAGAAAGTGATATGATGACAGGGGCAGGGGCAGAGAGATGCTATGTTGCTGGCTTTGAAGATGGAGGAAGGGAACCATGAGCTAAGGAATGCAGGCAGTATCTAGAAACTGAAAAAGGCAAGGAAACAGTTTCTCTCTTAGAGTCTCCAGAAAGTAATACTGTGGACACCTTGACTTTATTCTGAGACCCATTTCAGACTGCTAAACTACAGAACTATAAGATAAAAAAATGTGTGTTGTTTTAAACCACAAAGTTTGTGGCAATTTGTTACAGCAAAAATAGAAAACTAATACAGCCACATATTTCATAATAAGAACTAAGTAGATCATTTTAAATATTAAAGATAAATAATTGCAACATAAGCATTTTATTTAAAAATGTCTAAGAATGAGCTAAACATGTTTGCCTCTAATGAGCAGTGCTGGTGATAGGAGGCCAGGAGATTGCTCTTTTCGTTACAAGTCTTACAAAACTATAATAAAATAAAACAAAAGGCCACCCAGGACACTCAAACAGCCAGGATCCATGTTAGATACAGTAAAATAATGAAATTCCAGGAGAGTGGACCAAAAATAAAGTTTTCTGAAGGAGAAAACAAGTAAATTCTTTTTAAAATGTGCATTAAAGAGATAACCACCTTAGAGTTAATTATCTAGGAACCTTGCACAAAATAGCAATAGTAAAAAGCTCCCATACGGTTGATATTATTGTTAAAAATTAAAAGTCATCCTTTCGAGAGGTGAATAAAGGGAGAAGGTGAAAGAATAAGGGAAGGTTAATAACATAAAAAATGAAAGCCTAAATAAAAGTACCTGGCTAGGCAAGAACAATTAAGATAGCTAGCTGAACCAAGAAAGCCAGTTCGTTCTAACATTCATTAGGTGCCAACATTGCAAATACTTCCTTCTGATAAGACAAGCAAATGGAGACAGCACACTTAAAAAGAAGGTGGTTGTTTGCCATATTGTTGATAATGATTTTGTTCTTTTTAATGTGGAAAAGTAGATAAAGTGACATTTTAGGGTAGACCCAAGACAAAATATCTGGGTAAAATTACTTAATATTTTTGGAAAAATAGGAAATATAACCACTGAACTACAACCTATAAATTAGCATGAAATAAAAAGGAGGAATCTCAAAAGTACAGCTCATAATGATAATTAGGTGAGAGAACTGAACTTTAAATATTCACAAAGAATAAAACATAAAACCTCATTATAGAGCAAGAGATTATCATTCATTGTTCCATTCCCCACTTATATCTCAGCAATCCCTGTCCATATTGTTGTAATTACCAACAAAGAGTCAACAAGCATTTACTGACCAATGTTTCTATCTACAAATCTGCTTTTCTACTTCTTGACTTTTTTTTTTTTAACATCAACAATGGCAAATAAACACTTAACAAGTAAAGACTCAGTTTCATAGTGACAGAAATGATGGAAAGAGATGCCTCAGTTTACAACAATATATTCTGCCCCATAGCCTATGATAAAAAATATTAATATAAATATAAAATGAAGATTAACAAAATAAAGTTTGCTTCTAACTCCAAAATTATATAAATCACAGTCTCCTACATGTCTTTGTCACACAGGCTACCCATCTAAATTACTGGCAAACTAATTTTCATTATTAATAACAATTAACCTGCTCCTCTTCAACTTACTCACTGAATAACTCTATTATGTTATGATTCCAAATGTGGAATGTGGATATTTCTGGGTATAAGGGACTAGAAAATGAATCAAAACTGATCTGAAAGGGGATGGGGCCTGCTTAGAACACTGAAGAATTTGCAGTTTCTGGATATAGGCTGACAAGAAAATTCAATAACTCACTTTGGAAAGGGAAGATCACTAGACTGCAAGGACTTAAAAGGAGAGAATCCCAGATATATTAGCATAGTGCATCAACTATAAAAGATGTTCAAGAGCAAGTTCTTTTTCTTTGATATTTTCATTTCCAATTGCGGGGAACTTTAAAAATAACATTAATTTTGGCTGATCATGTCATTAATTTCTTTTCCCTCTGGTTGCTTTAAAGGTTTACAGTTAGGTTTTGAATACTAAGGTTTCACCATAAAGTGTCTACTTATAGAATGAAGAAATATCTGTTATCAATTTTGAAGGGAAAAATAGTCTCTAAATATTGCCTCTCTCCTAGTTTCTCATTCTGAGAGTTTATTTAGACATATATAGAACCTTCTCATTCTGGTATCCAGATCTATTGACCTGCAGGTCACATTTTCTATCTCTATTTTCAGTGCTGTATTCAGGGTAATTTCCTTTTAACCATCTTCAAGTTTACTATTAGTGACTTTGACTATGTCTAATCTGCTGTTTAACCCAATTAGTGATTTTTTAAAAAAATAAATTTATTGTGGTAATCTGTGTAATCTTGGATTTAAAGCCTCTGTTCTATATAGTTCAGTTTCTTTATCTGAAAAAAGTGAAGGGCTGGATTTAATTATGACTAAGATTGTTTCCAATTCTAAAATGCCAACGATCAACTGCAGTAGAAACAGGAGATTAAATACTACATGGTTATGGCAGTTTGATATTATTGATGAATTCCAAAAAGAGATATTGATTATGTTTGTAAACTGGTCTATTCATCTGGGCGTGATACCCCTTTGATTGTATTAAATTCAGAGGTTTCACTTGTAATTTATTAAATCAAGATTAGGGCTTTGATTCAACCACGTCATCAGAGTGGGACTCAGCATTGAGTCCCAACCCCCTTGGTGGGCTAATAAAACAGACACCCACACAGAAGCAGATACACAGAGATGAAGAACACAGAGGAATAGAGACAGCTCCATTAGACATAGCAGAGGCCCCAGGAACAGAGAGCAGAACAGCTGAGACTGGAAAGAAACAAGCCCCAGGGAGAGAGATGAGCCTTATGCCAGCCTACAGCTGAGATCAGAAGAAGCTGGAACCACAGAACCTTAAGAGGAAGAAGAAAGGCTGAATTCTCACAGGCATCGCCCACCATCTTGCTTCAACACGTGACAAATGACTTTGGATGAGAAAGTACCTCTTATGGTAGCTTGAGTTGGACTCTTTAGGGCCTTGTGATTGTAAGCTTTTACTCCAAATAAATACGTTTTATAAAAGCCAACAGATTTCTGCATCAGTACCCTTTTGGCTGACTAATACAATGATAAAAGGATATGAAAAAGAAAAGTAGCTTTCAGGTAGGAATACTGTTATGAACCTACAGTATTTTTTAAAAGCAAGGAAAACATACACTAACTAATTAAAAGAAGTAGTTATGTTTTTTGACATATGGTAGAAAAACAATATAGACTAAAGTCAGTAGTGATGAAAGACAAGAATACTAAAAAATTTTAAAGGAATAGCTCTAAATATGTTTACAAACTAACATTTCAAGGACAACTTTCCAAAACTTTCATAACTCTCTGAAGCCTCTAGAGCTATATTTCAGGTGAAGAATAATAACCAATTACTGCTTTGTGATACCAATAATAAAGTAATGCAATATTAGAATTTTTTCTATATATAAAAATTCTTGGCAAAAGAAATAAATAAGGCCCTATGATTATGACCATTTGGTATTATCCTTATATATATAAGTTAAAATGTAATACATAAGATATGAAAATAAAATCTTCATGTAAGACAAAAATGCCTGCTTCCTGGATTAGATAATTTCTTAACACACATAGGAAGGAAATATATGAAACTAAGTAAGTTCTCAGTAATAACCACTGGTGGAGATATTCAAAGAAAGAATACTATACAAGTCATAGTAACCTCCATATTTCACAGCCAAAAGGGAGGAGGGAGGAGAGAAAGGCATCACTCTTGGGTACTAATTTTAAATTAAACAAACTATATAGGCATTAGGCCAAAAATGAAATAAGAGCATTTGAAAATGCCTCACAGGGAGCCTAGAGTCTATTTTAAAACACTTTATTGTAAACACAAGGGGAAAATATGGCAACGATTAAAATTAAAAGAAAGATTAAAATTAAAAGAACGCTATATGATTAGCTGGCAAAGTAAAAGAGCTCACAGTAAAGGGGAAAACTATCTTTTAAATTAAGGACATAGTCTGTCTGTGTGTGTGTGTGTGTGTGTGTGTGTGTGTGTGTGTGTAGAGAGAGTTCATAAAGAGAAAACCAGAAAAAATAAAATAAAACATTCAGTCTGCACAGGACAAAATTACTCTCCTTAGTTTCATTCACGATCTACCACAAGGCACTTTCAATTCTTCGAGGTAAAATTGCCACCCTACAAGGCTGATTACCTGACCACTATGAAACTTCTACTCCAATAAGTGATTTCTTTTGCTATAAGAACTCTAAGAACATACAACCAAGAATGAATCTTGCTACTTGAATCATTGGCCTACTGTCCATAACTCTGGACTGTTTCCCACTGCCAATGGGTACCAGGAGCCATGGCCCAACTAACCATCAAAATCTCCTGAAGTCAGGGCATCAGATTCTACATAAGAATTGGCTCCTAATACCAGACTCTCACCTTAGCTTAAAAATGCAAGTTATTGTCTGTACCTAAGCATGATCATCTACCAATGGCTCCTCATACCTAGTACTTTGTGAAACCAATCATATCATAAACCATTCATTCATTCACTCAATTACTCATTCAATAAGTAATTATTATGTAACTACTATATACCAGATAATCTGTGGTTATAGGCGTTAACAAGATTGACTGATCCTATTCTCTCATGAAATTAACAATCTAGAGAGAGAAGCAGTCATTAAACTAGGGGTTCTTAATATTTTTTCTTCCACGGACCCCTTTGCCAATCAGGTGAAATGAATACTACTGTAATTTATTTATTGCATACATTCTTAAGTGAAGGAAATGCTAGATTTCAGTTATAGGTCTGAGAAAATAAAGATAATAAGTTATTTTTTTTTCAATTCAAGCTCACAGGCCCCCTGAATTAAACCAATAATTACACAAATAGAAAACCACTTAATACTGTGAAAATGCTAAAAAGGGAGAATACAAAGTGCTATAAAAACCTAACAGGGGTGAGGAGGACTAACATGAAGAGTCTTAAAAATGTATCACTTAAGCTGAGCCAAAGGAGTTAGCCAAGAGAAGGAACTGGGAAGAACATTTCACATCTTGAAATATTGTCTCTGCCTAGTCAGATTTTCACAACCAGGATGGCAAACAGATTGCTAGTGAGGACACCATTCACTCAAAGGGCCATATACCACTAAGTCTCATTTCATAAAAGATAATAATAATAACAGGTAGGATCACTGACTTGAGCATGCAAAACCTATTGGGAAAATTATTATATTGTTATAATTGGAAGTCAAATCTGGTACTTTTTGAGAGTTTAACTTCTTTCCATTTTGATAACATTAGATAAGAACTATTCACAGGAGAAGCAAAAAGCCTTAATTTACTGAAACTTTCAAAACTTCTTCGACAAATACCACTAAGAGCTTAACGGATCAGGGAGGGAGGAAGGATGAATGAATTAATGAGTCCATGAATCAGTGAATAAGTAAATGGTAAAACATACAAAAAAAACCTCACATAAATGAAAATACAAAGAGTAAAAAGACAATGACAGAAGATAATTCTTGCTGAAAAATGCATAAAAAGAAAAATGAAAAAATTATATATAATGATGTATGCATTATATAATATTTAATATTGTTCAGTTTATATTAAAACAATTAAGTACTTTTATCAAAGGTTGCATTATATATTCACGGAATGACTTAAGGAAGTAATATATATGTCATTTTTAAAGTGTATAATCCTTCACCAAGTTATTTCAGTACTGGGAATTTATCACAAAGAAATAACTGAAAAGGAAAAAAAATGCTTAGAGAAATATTAATTGCATCAACAAAAATTAGAAACTCCATAAATGTCACAGAAGGGGAGAATGGTTAGATGAATTATGAAATAGACAAAAAAAAAAAAAGGTCCCAGGAAAGCCTTCTGTCTTTAGCCAAAGGAACTAAAAAGGGGCAGTTTAGCAAGACAGAAAACTTTTAGACAGTAACAGCTCTACACCAGCCAAACACCACAGAAAAACCTGTGACCCAACCCCCACCAACACCAGCAAAGTTCAAGTGGAGAGCCTAGACCTCAACCTTCAGCAGGCTCTAGCAATGCTTGCCAACTCCCTCATGGGGCAGTATAAAAAGACCCATTAGGGATCCTAGACTTCCACTCCCACCCAGCAGTAAGGAGGAGCCCCTCTCCCTCCCAGCTAGGTGCTGTCAAAGAAAGCCTAGTAGAGAGTCAGGACTCTGACCACAACACAGTGATAAAAAGTGGGTCCTCCCACACCAACTATGATTTCAGTGGAAGCCTTATGGGGAGGAGTAATGAAGCACTCTGACCACTCCCAGCCTCGGATGGATCAAGAAAGACCTAAATAGGAGCCTGAACTCCCAATAAGGTCAGAAGTAAACAGGAACCCCCCACTTGGATGTCAATGGAAGTATAGAACCTGGACTTCAAATCCCACCTCATAGTAACAAGGTGGCCCATCCCTTTCTACTGCTGGAGCAGGGTCAAAGGAAGACAACTAAAAAAAGTTTAAGAAAGATCTACAGTCTCAGAACACAATATCCAAAACATCCAGATTTCAAAGAAAATTACTCATCATACCAAAAACCAAAAAGTTCTCAAATTGAATGAAAAAAGACAATCAATATATACTAAAGACATGAAAAGGATGTTAGAATCATATGAAAAAGAAATTTTAAAAGTGGTCATCATAAAATTGCTCCATAAGCTAATATGAACATGTTTGAAACAAATGAAAAATTACAAAGATTTAGCAACAACATCAAAAGTTGCAGTAAAAAAACTTAAGATATAAAAAGAACCAAATTGGAATGTTAAAACTCAAAAATGCAATAACTGAAATAAGAAACTCAATGGATAGACCCAATGGCAGAATGGAGACAACAAAGGAAAGAATCAATAAAATGGAAGCAAGAAAAATAGAAATTATCCAATCTGAAGAATAGAAAGAAAACAGACTGGGGGAAAATTGAACAGAGTCTCAGGGTCTATCAGACTATAACAAAAGATCAAATATTTATGTTTTCAGATCCCAGAAGGAGAGGAGGAAGTGGGCAGGACTGAAAAAGTACTTGAAGTAATAATGACTAAAATCTTCCCAAACTTGGCAAAAGATGTAAACCTGAAAATTAAGAAGCTAAGTCAAATAAATCAAAACATATCATAGTCAAACTTTAGAAACCTAAAAACAGAAAAACTGTTGAAAGGAGAAAGAGAAAAATGATACCTTACTTACAGCAGAAAAACAATTCAAATGACAGTGCATTTTTCAAAATTATAGAGGCCAGAAGGAAGTGGCAAAACATTTTTCAACTGTTGAAAGAAAAGAACCTATTATCTTATATCCAACAAAAATATCATTTAGAAATGAAGGGGAAGCAAAATATTCTCAGATAAGAAAAACCACCAGACCTATTCTAAAAGAATAGGTAAAATAAGTTCTCCTAAAGAACAGCAAGAACAAAAGAAGAAACCTTAGACTATTAGGAAGGAAGAACAAACACAACAAATAACTAGAGTAATGCAATAGACTTCCCTTCTCCGGTTTTCTAATTATGTTTCACAATGAAGAAAAAATAATAATAATATCTGATGTGGATCTCCATAAATATAGACGAAGTATTTAAGACAATTATAATGGGGGAGAGTAAAGGGAAGAAAGGTTTCTACACTTTACTTGAAGTGGTAAAATGATGACACCAGTGGACTGTGAAAAGTTATGTATCTGAAAACTAATAACTAGAACAACCACTAAAAAAGCTTCACAAAGAAAGACACTCAAAATTATTACAAATAACTTAAAATGAAGCTCTAAAAAATATTCAAGTAATATATAGGAAGGCAGGAAAAAAAATGGAAATGAAAAACAGATGTAAATCAGAAAACAAAACTAAAATGCCACACTTATACCCTAACATATCATTACATTAAATGTAAATGACCAAAATGCACTAGTTAAAAGACAAGATTAGCCAAGTGAATTAAAAAACATGACCCAATTGTATGCTGCCTACAAGAAACCCACTTCAAATATAAAAATGTGGGCAAGTTGAAAGTAAAAGGATGGTAAAAAGAACATACATTAATTAAATGGCACTCTCAATCATTTCTGGTAGGAATGTAAAATGGTACAGTTGCATTGGAAAACAATTTGGCAGTTCCTCAAAAAGTTAAACGCAGAGATATTATATACCCAGGCAATTCCAATCCTCATACACCCAAGAGAACTGAAAACATGTGTTCAAACAAAAGCTTGTACAATATTTGTAGCAGCATTATTTTAATAGCTGAAAAGTGAAAATAATTCAAATGTCCAAAAACTGATCAATGGATAAACAAATCATGGTAAATCCATTACAATGGAATACTATTCGGCCATAAAAAAAGAAAATACAGATACATACTACAACATGGATAATCCTTGAAAACATTATGCTAAGTGATAGAAGTCAGACAGAAAAGGTAATATATTATATGATTCAATTTGTAACAAATAACCAGAATAAGTAAATCCATACAGACATAAATTAGATTAGTAGTTCTAGGAACTGGGGAAAGGGAGAATGGGAATGAGTGTTAAATGGATATAGGGTTTCTTGGAGTGAATAAAATGTTATGAAATTAAATAATGATGATGGTTCCACAACATTGTCAATATAGCAAAACCCCTGAAACCACTTTAAAATGGCTAAAACAGTGACTTTTCAAATATGTGAGTTTTATCTCAATTCTTTAAAAATGAAAGCAGGGATAGCTGTATTAATGTCAGATAAAGTAGACTCATGAGCAAAGAAAATTACCAGGGTCAAATCCTCCAAAAAGACCTAGCAATCCTATCTGTGTATGGACTCTGATATTTAAAAAAACACAATACCATTTAGAATCGCTGAAAAGTTTTGAAATAATCAGATGTACAATTAACAAAACATTAACTGGAGTTGTATGCTGAAAAAACATCCAAACACTGAGGAAAGAAATCAAAGACCTATATAAATGGAGAGAGACATGATGTTCATGGTTTGAAAGGAAAAGGAACTAGAATAGCAAAAATAATTTCAAAATAAAAAATAAAAAAAGAAAGTGGGAGGAATGAGTCCACCCGATTTCAAGACTTATTATACAGCTACAGTAACCCAGTAATTGGTAGATGAAAGGGAACATAGATCAATGTAACAATACGGAGAAACCATAAACAGACATGCAAAAAATATGAATATTTTTCGCAAAGGTACAAAAGCAGTTCAATAAAGGAAAGATAGACTTTCAACAACAGGACTGGAGAGGTAAACATCTATCAGCAAAAACAAAAAACAAACCTCAATTAATTCACATACCTTATAAAAAATTAAGTCAAAATGTATCATGGGGAAGCGGGCGTGGCTCAGTGGATAGAGCCCCCATTTACCATATGGGAGGCCCAGGTTCGCGTCCCGAGGCCTCCTTGTGAGGGCAGGCCAGCTCGCGCGGCGCAGTGGGCTGATGTGGCAAGACCTCACAGCAAGGGGGAGATAAGCAGACACAGAGAAGACACGCAGCAAATGGACACAGCAGCACAAGCAGCAAGGGGGGGATAAATAAATAAAATAAATAAATCTTAAAAAAAAAAAAAAAATGTATCATGGACTAAATGTAAAATGTAAAACAAAAAAACATTCAGAAGAAAGCAGAGTAGATCTTCAGTATCTAGGACTAGGCAAAAAGTTCTTAGACTTGACACCAAAAACATCATCCATAAAAGGAAATACTGATAAATTGGGCCGCATCAAAATTAAAAACGTTTGCTCTGTGATGCATCTGGAAAAAAGACCTTGACCAAAAGGAGGAAATATTAAATACAAATGAGCTTTTATGGCTAAGAGATTTCAAAGTGAGTCTGAAGGTCATTCCAGAGGTTTGCATGTCTCAACAGGATCTCATTGACTGCCAAGTAAACAATGCCACCGGAGGGTCTCTAGAGACACCTAGACACATAGGCAGGGCAGACAATCTCAGGAATTTGGCACCCTGTCTGTGGGCCTTACTTTGAAATATATGCTCCCCAACATAACAGAATTAGACTCATTTATAATTTCCTACACATGGCTCTTCTGTTCCTTTTATTTGAACCTATAATTAGCACTATGCTTGTTAAAGATATGTCCCAGAGACTTAAATCTTCGGTCTATTCATATGCCAGATGAGCCCTGAATCTCAGCAGAGTTGCAACACCTACTCTCCAGTTCATTGGACTTGCCCAGGACAACTAACAAAAGGATGATGATAGACAACGCCCATACCAAAAAACAGTATCTACTACTGCAAGCAAGAAAGTTTCATCCATCTACTCCATGGGATCTAAGCCCCCTCTCAATCAGAAACAGAGTGGGCATCACCATCCCAAAAATTCTCAAGACTGAATGAACAAACATAAGGGAGAATGCAGCTATGGACTAAAATAGACTTACTATCATTCTAGCAACGGAAGAACCTGTATCACTAATATAAAGGCAGTGGTCACCAGAGGTTATAAGGGGAGGGAGAGGAAAGTATAGGTATAACATGGGGCATTTTGGAGACACTGGAATTGTCCTGCATGACATTGTAATGATGGATACAGGCCAGTATACATTTTGTCAAAACCTGTAAAATTGTGTGATGCAAAGTGTAAACTATAATGTAAACTACAGACCATAGTTAGTAGCAATGCTTTAATATATGTTCATCAATTATAACAAATGTACCACACTAATGAATATGTTGTTAATGGGGGAAAGTGTGGGAGGGGGAGAGGGTGGGGTATATGGGAATCCCATATTTTTTGATATAACATTTATCTAATATAAAGCTTCTTTAAAAATTAAAAAATAAAAAAGTAAAATGAAAGTTTGCTCTATGAAAGACCCTAAGGATGAAAGGAAAGATATAGACTAAGAAATAATATTAGTTTGTATATCTAACAAAGGACTATTATCTAGAATATATAAAGAATTGTAAAAAATCAACAGTAAAAAAATCCAATTAAGTAACTGGCAAAGGATATGATGGCAAAGGATACAATGGCAAAACAGCACATGAAAAGATGTTCAACATCATTTACGTTTCCAGCAGGAAAACACAACTTAAAATCACAATGAGCTATCATACCTATCCAAAAGGCTAAAATAAAACATAGCAACAAAATAAAATGTTGGTGAGTATGTGGAGAAACTGATCACTCATACACTGCTGGTGGGGCTGTAAAATGGTACAGCCACTCCTGAAAAGTTTGGTATTTTCTAAAAAAAAATTAAACATGCAACTAGCATCCAACCAAGCAACTGTACACTTGGGCATTTTTTTAAAAGAAATGAAAACTTATTGTTCACACAAAAACTTGTATACAAATGTTTATACCCACTTTGTTCGTAATAACACAAAATGAGAAACAACCCATATGTCTTTCAACAGGTGAATGATTAAACAAACTGTGATAAATTTGTACCACGGAATACTAAGCAGCAATAAAAATGACCAAATTACTGATACATGCAAACACATACACGGATCTCTAGAGAATTATGCTGAAAGAAAAAGCCAATTCCAAAAGGTTATATATCCACTTTTACAACTTAAAATGACAAGAGTATAAAAAGGATAAGATACTACTGTTTGCCGGGGGTTAAGGGCAGGGCAGAGGGGAAGAGGGAAGGACAGGAGGAAAGTGAGTGTAGCTATAAAAGCATAACATAACTGATCCTTGCAGTGAAGGATAACAATCTATAGCTTCATTGTATCAACTTAAGTATCTTCATTGTTATATTGTACCACAGCTTTGTAACATGTTATCATTGGGAGAAACTGGGTAAATGATAAATCACATCTCTCTGTATTATATCTTACAACTGCATGTGATTCTATATCTCAAAATAAAATCTTTTAAAAATGAAAAAATAAACCATTTAAAATGAGTTTAAAAATCTTATTGTAAACACTGACTTCTTAATTAGGTAGTGAACATTAAAGTTAAAATATAATATTTAATACTAAACAATTCCCTAAAGTAGAGGGCAAAACTTCAGTACTCATTGAAGGAAATACTTTAAAACTACATTTGCAATACTAATTCCCTATGTCTAATTTGGCCAACCTTACATAAATATGTTGCAGCTTTAACTTCCACCTATGTATATCAAATATTGGGATTTTGTTTTAAATTTCCATAGTTTACTAATAATTAAAAGAGTAAGGTTATTTGATAGACCAAAAAAAATTTTTTTTTTAATGCAACACACACAAATAAAAGCACTAACCATAAAAGTAAAAGATAAACTCTATTTAATTAAAGTTTATAACATATGGTCCTTAACAATACCAATAAGAGAATGGAAAAGAAAGCCACAAACTGGTAGAAGAAATTCACAAAACATATATATATACAAAGGACTAGTAACCTGAATATATGAGGTACTAAAAAAGATAACTCAATTTTTAAAAAATGGGAAAACAGCACTTCACAAAATACTATATCCAAACAAAAAATAACCATGTGACAAGGTGCTCAGCATTATTAATCATAAAGAATTTTAAATAAAAATAACAACACTGCAGTTTACAACTGACCAAAATGGTTACATTAAAAGAAAAATTACAAAACATTGTTGGAAGAAATTTAAGACAACATTACTAAATGGGAAGATATCCTTATTCATGGATCAAAAGACTTAATATTGTTAAGAAGGCAACATTTCCCAAATTGATCTACATATTCAACACAATCACTACCAAAATCCTACCTTCCTTTTTTATAGAAATTGGCAAGCTGATCCTAAATTCATATGAAAATGCAAAGAACTTAGAATAGCCAAAACAATCTTGAAAAAGAACAAAATCAAATGACTCACACTTTCCAATTTCAAAACTCACTATATACAGTAATCAATACAGTATGGACATATAGATAAATGGAATAGAACTGAGAATCCAGAAATATACCCTAACATTAATGGTCAATTAATTTTCAACCAGGGTGCTAAGACAATTCAATGGGAAAGAAGAGTGCTTTCAACAAGTGCATATCCATTAAGAAAATAATGAGGTTGTGCCACTACCTGATACCATATGCAAAAATTAACTCGAAATGGATCAGAGAGTTAAATATAAGAATTAAAACTATAAAACTCTCGCAAGAAAACAGGAGTAAAACTATACAATGGAATGCTATTCAGCAATCAAAAAGAATGAAGTACTGATATGTTACAACATGGATGATCCATGAAAAATAATATGTTAAGTAGCCAGTGACTATATATAGTATGAATCCATTTATACAAAATATTTACAAGAGACAAATCCATAGGGACAGAAAGTAGATTAGTGGTTGCCAGGGGTTGGGATGAAGGATGAATGGAGTGTAACTGCTAATTCTATGGGGTTTCTTTTGGGGTCAATTAAAATGTGCTAGAACTAATGGTGATGCTTGCTGTGGTAAATTGAATTATGTACGCCCAACAAAAACACGTCCTTAATCTTAATCTGCATTTTTGTGGATATGAACCTATTTGTAAATAAGATGCATTATCAGTTAAGGTGTGGACTCATTTGTGAAAAGGATCTTTTAAGATCCTATTTAGGTTTGACCCAAATGAATCAGGATAGGCCTGAATCCATATTACTGGAGACCTTATAAAGAGAAGTTAGAGAAAGCAACAAAGGGGAGAAAAAAAAAAAAAAAA
>JAQZBX010004419.1:0-14556 GCA_029593785.1 Cabassous unicinctus | reverse complement strand
CAGTAAATTCTTGTTGTTAAACCAACCAGGGTGTACGGTATTTTTCATAGTAGCCCTGACAAATTAAAGCAAACAACCTTGTAAATATAATAAAAACCCCTGAATTGTATACTTTAAAGAAGTAAATTTCATGGTATGTAAATTATACATACAATAAAGCCACTGCAAAAAAATGACAAGTTTTCATTCATCAACAGTGGTACTGCAAATTGGTACACCCACTTTGGATAAATGGCAATATTACCAGAGCTGATCAACCATGCTCCCAATGGCCACTACACAGGTGTATACCCAAGAAAAATAAGTACATGTGTTCACCAAAAGGCACAGATGACAATACTCATAGGGGCTTTATTAATAATAGCCCCAAATTGGAAACCACCCAAATGTTCATCAACAGCAGAAAGGATAAATAAATTGTGGCATAGTCATACAATGGAATACTACTCAGCAATAAAAAAAAAGAAATTATTGCTATACATGGATGAATGTTGCAGGCATAATGTTGAGCAAAAGTTAAATACAAAACTGATTCAATTTATATGAAGTTCTGAAACAGGGTAAACCTATCAATGGCAATAGAACACAAAACAGTGGGGGATTATTTATGGCCTACTATATGTAACTCCAGAACAGGCAAAAAAATCAACGGTTAGAGAAGTCAGAAATGACTTGAGTTTTGGGTTATTTAATGGGAAGGGGCACAAGGAAGCCTTCTGAGACATTGAGATTATTCTATATTTTGATCTACATGGTTTCATAGGGTATATCTTTGTAAAAGTTCATTGAACAGTATGCTCAAAATTTATGCATATGTATAAATGATATACCTCGATTTTAAAAACTAAAGAGATCAACTTTCTGTATTAAGGCAAAGAACATTCCTCAAGAAATTATGTCATTATGTCTGCCTTCTACCTTCCATAGAGCTATACATTTTTTCTAAAGAAGTTAAATGAAAATCCTCAGAATTAATTTCTATTCAGCCTGGCCATAAAGTCTACTTTATTCAGGACAGGACCAGAAAAAAATAGCCCACATTATCAACTTCACTAATGGCAATAATTAAGTAATAATTTATAAACTGCCCCAATCTGCAAAATAAGTCAATTCCCTAAATTGTCCTCAATTAAGATAAGGTCTCTGCTTAGGCAATTCTACAACCGTGTAAAATATTAAGGCCTAATTTCCCTTAACCACTAAATTATCAGCAATAATAATGATAGTTGCCAAAGAGTAAGTGCCTATTATGTGTCAGCATTGTACAAGCTGTGCTTTGTACATTACCTCACTTCATTTAATTACAAAAACACAAACACTGAAAGACAGATGTGGGCAAACTCTATTGGTTACCTATACATTAGCTATATGTATATGTATATGCATATACATATGCATATGTATATAACCCACAAAATGGGCTGAAAATGTCAAATGCTTACTTTCCCAAGATCCTCAGCATTAAAGCAAGGGCATGTGAACCAGTTCAGACCAACGAATTTGTGAAGAAGCTTGCTAAGGACTTCTGGAAAAGGTACCTAGGTCAAAGCACTTTTACTATTTTGGACTTCATGATGTGAGAATACGAGGCTTACAACTCCTCAAGCCATCATGAAAGGTTGAGAGGAGAATCAAGAGAACTTCATTTAGTACTGACAATTTTGAACCACTGAACTGTGTACTTATATGGATTTGTTGATTTGTGAGAATAAACTATTTCTGGTTTCTGTTACTCATAGCAAAAAGTAGCTGTTATTTTCTCATTTTATGGTTTACAAACCGAGCATCACATCAGTGAAATAATCTGCACTAAAATTAAATAGATAACAAATAGTAGAGCAGGATTTGAACTCATATTTTACAAATATTCTTTCTACTATAAAATGCAGAATTCATTTCCAATCCACAAGTTTAGTCATTATTCTAATGATGAAAATTTAGTCACATTTTCCATCATTAGAATTGTTTCTGAAACACTACTTTCTCCATGAAACTCCAATGCATTGATCAAAAATTAACAAATGCTATGCACTACTATATTAATTGGTCTTTTCATAATAATTGAACAGATATAATAAATAGCTATCAGTTATATGCACAAAATGAGGGGAATTATTAGATAAGTGGTGAGATAATTACCAGAACAGAATTGAGTTGCATATGAATATCTGAACGCAGATATTTTAATATAAGAAAACACTTGAGAAATCAACTTGTTCAGATAATTAGCAAGAATACCAGGGCATATGTGCTTGGGCTTATTTCTAAACTCTCAATTCTACTCCATTGGTGTACATGTCTATCCTTAATACCAATACCAGGCTGTTTTCGCTACTGTATTTTTACAGTAAATTTTCAAAACAGGAAATGTGACTCGTACTTTTTCTTTTTCAATATTGTTTTGACTATTCAGGGTCCCTTGTAGTTCCATATGAATTTGAGGTTTGGCCTTTCCATTTCTGGGGGTTGGGGGGTGGAAAGCCACTGGAATTTTGATAAGGATTACCTTGAATTTATATATCACTTTGGGGAGAAATGGTGAAGTTAAGTCTTCCAATCCATGAACATAGGGTGTCTTTCCATTTATTTAGGACTTCCTTAGTTTCTTTCAGTAATGTTTTATAGTTTTCAGTGTACAAGTCTCTCACCTCAGTTAAATTTATTTCTAGGTATTTTGTTCTTTTAGATGCTATTGTAAATGGAATTGCTTCCTTATTTTCCTCTTCAAATTGTTCATTGCTGGTATATAGATAGAAAACTGTGCTGAATACTGTATTATCTCAAGTAGTTTTTGCATGGACTTTATGGGATTTTTTATATGTAGAATCATGTAATCTGCAGGTAGAGATTTTACCTTTTCCTTTACAATTTGAATTACTTTCATATCTTCTTCTTACACAATTGCTCTGACTAGAACTTATAGTAAAATATTAAATAGCAGTGGTGAAAGCAGACATCCTTGTCTTGTTCCTGATCTTAAGGAAAAGCTTTTAGTCTTTCACCATGCATATGATATTAGCTGTGGTCTTTCATAAATGCTCTTTATCATGTTAAAAAAGTTCTCTTCTACTTCTAGTTTGCTGAGTATTTTTATGAGGGGATGGTACTGAATATTGCGAAACTTCCTTTTGTGTATCTATTGAGATGATCATGTGTTTTTTTCTTTCATTCTATCAATCTGATGTATTTTATTGATTGATTTTCTTATGTTGAACCAACCTTGCATTCCTGGGATAAATCCCGCTTATCATAGTGTATAATCCTTTGAATGTGCTGGTGGATTTGGTTTGCGATTATTTCATTGATTTTCAACAAGAGTGCCTAAACAATTCAATGGGGGAAAAATAGTTCTTTAATAAATAGTGCTGGGACAACACAATAACCATTGGCAAAAGAATGACGTTAGACCCTGACCTCATGCCATATATAAAAATTAATTCAAAACTGATCAAGAACCTTAATATAAGAGCTAAAATCATAAAGCACTTAGAAGAAAATATAGGGGTAAATCTTCATGACCTCAGATTTGGCACTGATTCTCAGATTTGACACCAAAAGCACAAGCAACAAAAGAAATAATTTTGGATTTCATTAAAATTAAATGAAATGAATATGAAAAGACATAATTCAAGAATATGAAAAGACAACCTACAGAATGGGAGAAAATGGCTGCAAATCACATATCTGACAAGAGTTTAATATTTAGAATCTATAAAGAAAGCTTACAACAAGAAAAAGACAACCCAATTTTAAAATGGGTAAAATACTTGAATACACCTTTCTTCCAAGAAGATATAAAAATGGCTAATAATCATATGAAAAGATACACATCACTGATCATTAAGGAAATGCAAATCAAAACCACAATGAGATACCACATCACACCCACTAGGATGGCTTTAATTTAAAGGGAAAAATGCAGAAAATAACAAGTGTTGGTGAGGATGTACAGAAATATAAACCCTTATACATTGTTGATGGGAATGTGGAGAACAACCTGGTAGTTACTTAAAAATTAAGTATAGAAATACCATACATACGAATTCTAATCATAGGTGTATATACACCCAAAAGAAATGAAAATACATGTCCGTGCAGAAACTTGTACACAAATGTTTACAGCAGCATCTTTCATAATAGGCAATAGGTAGAAACAATCTAAATGTCCATCAATGGATGAATGGATAAAAAAAAATATTGTTGTATATAAATACAATGGAGTTCAGCCATAAAAAGGAAAGAATGCTACAATTGAGTGAACCTAGAAAACATTTTGCTCAGTGAAAGAAGCCAGACACAAAAGGTCACATATTGTATGGTTCCTTTTATATGATATGTCCAGAATAGGCAAATTTATAGAGACAGAAAGCAGATTGGAGGTTACCAGGGGATAAGAGAAGAAGGAATAGGGAATGATCACTTAATGGGTAAAGGGTGTTTTTATGGTGTGATGAAATGTTTTGAAACTAGAGAGCTGGTGTTGCACAACATTGTGAATATACTAAATACCACTGAATTATATACTTTAAAGGGGTTAATTATATGTTATATGAATTTTACTAATAAAAATAGATAGATGACAGATAGACAAGACAGAGAAAGAGAGAGAGGGAGAAAACAACAGTGAAAGAAAGGAATGAATGAATGAATACTGTGGAAGATTTTTAAAAAAGGCCCCGCTAGTTCACATGTCTAAAACCAAAAACAAATTTGGAAAATATACATTTATCATCTTTTAAATTTTCTTTTAGTTCATGTTTATGAACATTCATTTGTGGGAAAATATTCAGTATTTAAATAATAAGCAGATGCTTGTTCTCTCTCATAGTTAAAGATGATAGGGATGAAAAATATATGCACTGGTGTATCTAGGTGGGACCACTGCAAATCTTTATGAACTAATATAATTTATAATGCTTCATGGCATGCATCAACCAATTGCAAAGCTGTCCTAAAAAGAGTTATTGCACATTGCAAAAGCTTATCCTATCTTACTCTCTATAAAATACTCTATAAGTTCTTGGAGAACAAAAGCTAAAAACTACAAAGAAATATTACATAGGAAGTTCTTCAAATAAATATATACTCATCTAAAAATAAAATTTTGGTTACTTATCATTCACAAGGAAAAACTAGGAAATTATTCCCATGGCCCTGAAAGTAATTTTTCATAACCAAGTCACAAATTTCATATACTCTACAATGTTTATAGTGACAGTTTCTTACATCATGAGAATATTAACCTTCAATCCCTGAATCATTAAAGAAATATTTGCTAGAATACTTTTAGCTTCTTTATCTGGTCAAAGCAGTGAAAGATAAGTGGTATCTGTACAAACCAATCATTTCACCAGCAGTTTTATATTTCTTTAAAGCCTCATATAAAAAGCACCTGCCTAAAGTGAGTAATGGAGTTTTATATTCATTGCACTTAGGAACAGGGTATGTAACCTATTCCATTTTCCTCCCTTGTGGAATATATTTCAACTTATATTGCACAACACATTACCGATGCATATAAAGACTCTCTGATCAGCCATTTGGACTGCAGTCAGCAACCTGCCTGAGTGCCTTAATTTTTTTCCCTGCCCTAAATAACATATCCATTTTATTCAACAAGCCAAATGAAAAAAAAAATCCTTTTAAAATGGTGATCTTACTTTCTTAACTATTTAACACATGAACTGTATAAACTATATTTGAAATTAAAATGTTGCGATGCAATCTTTGAACAAACTTTGTGCAGTTAACAGATGAAAACTAGTTGAACACATCATGCCAGGGAAATTGAACAGATTATGGGATGCCTTCATGAATGTGCTCTCTCCTAAGCAACCTACAATCAAAAAAGTTATTGTGACCACACTCACAATACAAGCTAAGCTAATTTTGACCCACTACAGGCCTGAAAGTAGGGCTAAACTATTATGAAAATTGGATTAACCTCATATCTGCCAGACCCCCAAGATATTTTCAAGACATAAATATCTCAGTCTTTATTAAAACTCCTTTAAAGAGGAATAAAGGGTGGGGCGGATGTGGCTCAAATGGTTGGGCGTCCGTCTCCCATATGGAGGGACCTAGGTTTGATCCCCAGGACCTCCCGGTAAAAAAAAAAAAAAAAGAGGAATAAAGGAAATTTTTAAAAAAGAGTAATGACAGGGAGGCGGATATGACTCAACCAATTGGGTGCCCACCTACCACATGGGAGGTCCTGGTTCAGGTCCCAGTGACTCCTAAAAAGAACATGAGCAGACACCGCCTCCCATTGCAGAGAGCTAGAGGCCACCTCCCGCCACAATGAGCTAATGCCACAAGCCAGCAGACACTGCAGCCCACTGGTAGCAGTTGTGGCTCAGGCCATTGGGCACTCACCTCTCATGTGGGAGGTCCTGGGTTTGGTTCCCAATGCCTCCTGGAGAAGGTGAGCAGACAATGAACAGAAAGAAAAGAGAACCATCGGGGGAGGGTAGGGGATGGGGACAAAGAAAAATAAAGTAAATAAATAAATCTTAAAAAAAAAAAAGTAATGACAATAGAAATGTGATATGATATTTTGTGGACAAGATAGACCTAAAAAATAATACATATGATAATTGAAGGGAATTATAGAAATGGACAAAAATTAGAGATTTGCAATAATTATAAAATGGCTTAGTAATATTGTAAAATAGTATATCTATTTTAATATATTATAATATTAAAGCTGCATGATTTTTTTTTTTTATTAAACTGCAAAAGGCAAAATCTCCACGTCGCTCCTTGCTGATAGCCTCAAGCCATAACCTAGGCCAATACCTAGCATCAATTAATGAACACTTACATAGAACCAACCATACAAAATTAACTACATTAGGTATTGATGAATTCAAAGAGCTATAAAATATAGTACCTACCTTCATATAGCTCACAATCCATTACATAAGAAGTAAAAAGATAACCAACAATCAAGTTAATTCAGTAATAGTTTCCATCAAGTACTAATAATATAAAATCTAGCTAAGTAGATCTGTGATAATCAGAGCTCATAATCTAAAGCACAGGTTGGCCAGCTTTTTCTATAAAGGGCCAGATGCTAAATATTTTACTTTGCCAACCATAAGGTCTCTGTTGCAATTATCCACCTTTGCCACTGTAGCACAAAAGCAGCCATGGACAACAGCTAAAAGAATAAACATGGTGTGTTCCAATGAAACATTTACAAAAACAGGCATTGGGATGGATTTAGCCATAGTTTGTCAATTTTGTTCTAGAGCAATTGCTCTTAACCTGGATCCACATTGGCTGACATCCAACCAACATCCAAGCCTCACCATAAGAGATTGCAAAATAACAGGTTTGGTATGAGGCCTACACATCAGTTTATTTTAGAAGCTTTAACTATCGTTCTAGAGGCAAAGAGGTGGTGATATAAGAAACCCGCGAGCCCTAAAGTTCAGACTTGTGTTCTTATATCCACCTATTTTTGGCCCAAGGATGGAGAAGAACCATGATGAGCCAGCCTGGAGGCCAAGAGACTTATACTCACAGAATAATCTGGCATAAAAAATAAAGTATTCGGAAAATAACTAAAATCAAGAACAAATTATTCATATTAGAAACACTGAAATAAGAGAAATTAAAATACTCATATCCCTTCAACTATACTCAAAAAGTAAATTAGAATTGTTCTATTTCTACCAGCACGGTATTAGAGGAAGGATTGTTATCACAAAGGAAAATCAGCAAAATGGCCTCTCGGAAATTTACAGAACCAATTATAATTTAAGATTAGTTACTGAGTTCTTACATTGTTCAAAGCACAGTGACAAATGCTTAGGAAGCAGAAACAAGACAAACACATTCCCTCTCAGGATATTTCAATTCAGACAGAAAGTACTGTAGCTAATGCTTATCAAATCTTTAAGTGCAAGGCACCATGCACAATGTTTTATACGATTATTTTTTCTGAAATATCACAAAAACATAATGAGTTAGATAAAGATCACTACCATCATTGAAAAACTGAAGATTTGGGTGGCTGAGTAACTGGTCAAAATTTATGCAATATGACAGACCTGGGACTTGAATCTAATTTAACACTGAAGACTAGTTCATAAACATTGTATTAGAGATTCATTATCTACTGAAAACAATTACAGCATATAAATTCATAGTGAAACAAGAGAGAAAGAATAAGGGAGCTAGAAAACGAAAGAGAATAAATCACATTCACTTATAGTTGTTCTCTATATCAAGATATAAGCTCTGGAGGAACATAACTTTTTACTTCTGTGTGTGCTACACAGAGAAAGAGAGAGGTATATTTGAAATCTATATAAATATATATACATCTTCTTCACCAGTCTTCTATAAAGTACTCATAAAGATAATGTAATATAGTCCTTTTCCATTTAGTTTAGTGAGCTAGTACTAATATGGACTAATATGTACCAGTAATAATCAGCTGGTTCAGCTCTGCCAACATAGTTTATAAATTTTGAGATATATGGATAAAGCAATGAGTAGTTTTCTTTTAATGGTATAGTGAAATTCTTCTAAAATGTGAATATCTTACAGACAGATGCAGCTATCTTACTTTTTAATATATATTTTTTAATTAGAGAAGTTGTAAGCTTATAAACAATCAGGCATAATGTGCAGAATTCCCATACATCACCCCTCTACCAACACCTTACATTGTTTGGAATATTTGTTACAGATTATGAAAGAACATCATCAGACTATTACCACTAACTATGGTCCATAGTGTACATTTGGTATATTTTTTCTTTCAAAGTGACGTTCCAATAACTCCAAAGAAAATAAATATGAAGATAACTTATTTAAAAGCATAGGCCCTGGAAAAATTGTTTCTCGTAAGAATTTCTGGTCTGTAACCATACTAGATCCTTATGTTGAAAGTGTGATATAAATGGCATATGCTACTTTTAAAAATCTACATTAATAATGTTTCAAGAGAAACACTAAATATTTGAGAAAAACAAACTCCAACATTTATCAAATTAAATCTCGAAAGCAAAATATATATTATAAAAATTGTACCATTCAGTTTTCATTGTTTTTTAATATCAGTGATTGTTAATGCATCTTGAAATGTTTGTAATCTTCTAAATTTCAGAGAATTATTTTCTAATGGCTTAATTTGTGAGAAAATAGGTTATATGAATGCCAATTGTACTTCTTTGGAGAGACAAATGTAAACCTATTTAGTGATCTGATATTCTCTTTCATCTTGTCTCTAGTTTCTGTGTAGATTTATAATGTTCATTGTTTCCAATTTTAACAAATCACCTAATGGCAGAAAGGAAAATATTTTAACCTTGGAATTATTTGCAGTTGGAGAAATCCCTTTTGTCTGGCCCATGCAGGGCCTGCAATCTGTTTTAAACACAGATTGTCTGTCTTTCGTCTGACAGCCACCAAGCTGCACAAATTACTTTCTGCCTGTTCACCTGTTTGCAGCTGCATCTGTAAGCTAAGGATTCTGCTGTTTGACCTGAGCAACTACTTCAGGATTGATGACATGTGCTGCTGATAAAGTGAGCAATTTGAAGAAATTACTGGCTATAGTTATTGAAAGACATCTGGGCAAGAACTGAGACCTAGAAGCCTTCAATCAAGTGCTTGCAACCTGCAGTGGCGGCAGCAGTGTTTGAAGTGATACCCTACTAAAGGTGGTTGGCCCTGGCACTAAATAACCAAGTAATGCATGGAACATAATCTCTCAAATAAGTAATAAAAGGTTCTGTCTTTTAGCTGTAAAAATTTGAGGTTTGGTCCTTTCTTTAAAATATTCTTTGAGAAACAGTGTAGGGCAGCAATTAAGCTTTCCTGTTTCTATCCTTTTCTCATGCAACTCTACATATATCTCTTATTTTCCAAGTAAAGTATTTCAAATTGCTACTACTACTGCTGCTATCCAAAATAGTGAACATTTATTGAACATCTACCATATGCTCCCCACCCTGACCCTAGGAAAAGCTTTATGTCTATTATCTCATTCCATTTCTAAACCAAAAAAACTACAGTCCCAGGAAACCAGCCTAATGTCACACAATTGTGAATAACGAGTTTGTCTCGTGATCAAGAGCTCATTTAACTATACTATACTGTCTTTCTTCTCTAGTTTTTTGGAATCTTCTGCTCTCATAATGCACTCCCGGTGTGTGATTAATTGTACATTTTGCCAAAACTACTTTATCCCTCAGGTCAGCCATTAGGACATGCTGATGTGGTTTCTATTCTACCTTTCAGTCTCGTTATATAAAACTTATTCCAAATCAAGCTGTCTTCATTAGTGAGAAGCCTGATTCCGCCATAATTCACACTTCAAGGCTAAGGGACAATACTAAAGCCTCAGGCCCTTCCACATTTGCTGAAATCAGAATACAGCAAAAACTCAAGTAAAATTATGCCAGAAATAATAGCAAGTACACATTCTTTTATGGTGAAACAATGCACAATGCTTATTTTTTAAGGAAAAGAAATCAAGCCTACTAAGGTGCTATTTAAATAAAAATAATATCATTGTAAAAAATATTTACAATCCTGATGTTATCAATAATAATAATGGATAATTAGTAAGGCACACAAAATATTAACTCAAATATAATCAAAAAAGCAACTATGATAAAGCATTTCTACAAAGTCAGAACAAAATTATAATTTAAAACAATACCAGAAGGACAATCAAATAATATATTTAGATGTCCATGTAAAACACACATTAAGTGTCTTTCAAATGCAAAACTGGATAGGCTATAAATTGACGTATTTGTAACATCGTTAATTTTTTTTAGTAAAATAATTACTATGATTTTGGATAAGCACTTAACTCCTCCTCTCCAATTGGAAATATTTATAAACAAGTACAGATAAAAGAGAATGAGATAAAGACCATAAAGAAATTATAGGCAAAGCAAAAACAAATATAATCATTTAGATAGCCAGTAGTCATTATGCAATGTCTAAAAATTCTTAATTTTACATATATTTCAAAATATAGTCTGCAGTTAAGTAACAGATATGAAGAGTCTAATCTGCAAATATTAATTTTAAGATCAATTTTCCAATTATCAAAGTATTATTCTTGTTTAGGTCAGCACACTAAATAAAATGCAATTTGTCATTTGTTTAAAGGGGACATATTAAATGAAACAAAAGAATTTGCCTCTTCCAAAAATTTTTTCAAATAAATTGAATAAATTGTTTTTTAATAAATTGCTTTTCTACTGTTTCTGTGTTGGTTTTTAGATTTCCATAGACCTAGGAAAAATTATCCCTATAAATACTGGCTTTTCTTTTAGAACAAATTTAAATACATTGGTAAAATGCCCAAAATGCATTATCATTTCAACTTGTTAAAATTAAGCATACTTGAAAAAATAGGAAGGCCAAAGATTTCAAGTAAAGTAGCTTATAAATCTGGCTTTCACATTTCAGTATTAATAAATTGGATTCAACACAGATCTAACTCTAGCCACAAAAGAGGATATATGTTGTTAATGATTACAATAAATCAAATTTTTATTTATCTAATAATGACATAGTAATAATAAAATTCTTACACACATAAGGATAATAGTTAAGAAATGTCATCTACATCTCTAGCCTCTTTTCTAATCATTTTATGAGTTCATATTTTTAATAGCTTTTATTTTAAAAGACCTTAGGTCGTGAGAACATTCTTATGTACCACTTCATAACTTTGACACAAAGTATATATAAAAAGATTAGACTTTATTTGGTATAAAATCAGTTGGCAGTTTTACATCTTTGCATGCAACATAAATACACCAGCTGGCATCTCAAGCACACACACATATGGACTTCAAAACAGAAACTTCCTTATTTGCAGCACTGCCAGGGTAATTTTGTATCCTCTGCATACTACAGCTATTTGTCAGGCCCCTGCAGGTGTGCACTGCACATAAACACACAGCTGTAGTACAGCTAGCCAAGTGTTCCATCAAACACATAAAGGGAGACCTCAGCAGTTGGATTAGTCATCCCTGCAACAGGTCCAGGGAGAACAATATGGGTTAGTATTTTTGGAAAAGGCATGGATGGGAAATTTATGATTATGTTAGTCTTACCAAATAACTGGTGTATTGTGTCATTTTTTAAAGCAATGCCTACTTATTAAGTTTCTGTTAGAATGGCTGGAGAAAAGTGGAATTTGTTTTTTAGTTTTAAATATAAACAATAAGGTAGTTTACACATAAACTAGTTTATTAAGTGCAAAATGTGAAAAGGCTCTAAAATTCATTTTCAGTGTTTGGCAGTTGTTGAAATTGCATGCCTTGGCTATAATATTTACAAATCATAATTGGTATACTTTAAAGTATTTTACTATTGCATTTTATTATACTTATAATTCGACTTTTCTATTAATATGCACTTAAGATGAACTTGTCAACATAATCTAATTGTGTCCAAAACCATGAATGATGTTTAACTATCTAATGTTCTATACTATATTAGACTGTAAACAATACTACTAAAACATTTAGTTCTAAAATATGATATGAAAGTACATTAATCTATAAATGGATAGGGAAATACATGAAATGTATAGGACATGATCATGTTGCAATCATGTGAAAGCTCATTAAAAAAATTATATGTGACCTTATTAATACTCTTTAAAATAACTGGTGAACAGTTCGGGCAGTTGATAAATTAGGACTACTTTAACCACATTTCTCTCAAATGCTTAACATCTACCTGGCAGATGACAAACCATGAAAGATAACTTAGAAAATAAGCCTGAATGCATTATGCCTAATATAGTAATCTTCAATGAACTTGAGGTCAAGGAGTTAGGAATCAAGAAACAGCAGTCAGTGACACCAGAGGTTTCATGTTTTATCATATCTGGAACATATAAAGGCACTTAAAAATTATGTTACTCTGATACAAATCTCACCCTTCTACATTAAGCCTAACTTTATTATGTACTACTTTACTTTAATTGAGTAACCAAAATACCATCTGAAATAGGAAAAGAGAAGGTAAATAAAGGGAAATGAGTGAAAGGTTAATTCTTATTTAAGTCCTTTAAAGTAAATTTTCTCATGTCTTCTTTTATTCTTTTATATAACTATAAGTAGGATATACTGGAAATTCAACCTGGATCCCAATATTATTGATGAATCCCTGACATGTGGCTCATGGGTCTTTAAAGCTTCCTAATAGCCTTAAATGTTTCAGGTTGGATCTGGGTGTTTTTTGATTATGAACTTCAAAACACTCTTTATTTACACTTCTGTGTCAAAGTCATCAGTATCCTCTGGTCCAAAATAGTGTCATCTAGAAAAATGTCAACTGGTAAGCATGAACAAAAATATCTTGGTCCTTAATTTCCACAACAGAATACCTTTTTTTTTTAAAGATTTATTTATTTATTTATCCCGCCCCCCTTGCTGCTTGTGCTTGCTGTGTCCATTCGCTGTGTGTTTTCTCCGTGTCTGCTTATCTTCCCCTCGCTGTGAGGTCCCGCTGCATCAGCCCGTCGCGCCGTGCGGGCCGGCCTGCCCTCACAAGGAGGCCCCGGGAAGCAAACCCGGGGCCTCACACATGGTAAACGGGGGCTCTATCGGTTGAGCCACACCCACTTCCTGTTGTGAGGTCTTGCTGCATCAGCCCACTAGGCTGCGCGGGCCGGCCTGCCCTCACAAGGAGGCCCCGGGAAGCGAACCCGGGGCCTCCCATATGGTAAACGGGGGCTCTATCGACTGAGCCACTCCCGCTTCCCAACAGAATACCTTTAAAATAAGCTGTAATGGTATGTGTTCATGTTATTTATTGCTGTGGAACTACTCCAAAATTTAGTGGCTTAAAACAACAATCCATTTTTATATCTTACAGCTCTGTAGATTTACTAGACTTATATGAGTAGTACTTGCTGGAGTTTCTCTTCATGCAGGTGCAGTCAGATGGTGGCTGGTGCAGGGATCATCTGAAGTCTTGATTGGCTGAAGATCCAAAATGGTTTCATCATTCATGTATCTGATACTTCAGCTGGGGACCAGAGAAGCAATTCACTCTCTCCTTTCTTACACTAGCCTTTTTATGTGGCCAGCTGGGGCTCCTCACAATATGGCAGTCTCCAGGAGGTTGGATTTTTTTTACATGGTGACTGGCTTCTCCCAGAACATACATTCTAAGTAATCCAGGCAGAAGATGCATGGTTTCTTATAACCTCAGCTCAGAAGTCACAAAGCATCATTTTTACCACATTCTATTCATCAAAGGAAGTCACAGGGCCAGACCACATTCAAAGGGAGAGTCCTATAAAAGGGCATAAATACTAGGAAGCATAACTCTTGACTATTTTCAGAAACTGGTTACTTCAGAATAGTGATAATATATTTTCAAAAACATTATTTCCTATTTTTCCTAGCAACTAATCTGTTAATGATTTAATATTGATATTCATAACTATTTTGTTGTTTACTAATGATATAGATTTGCATGAATTTAATTAAAACTATGATGAGGGAACAGATGTGGTTCAAGCAGTTAAGCGCCCACCTCCCACATGGGAGGTCC